>JAJGOT010000143.1:845000-895000 GCA_022457155.1 Cladopsammia gracilis | reverse complement strand
AATAGGACTTCGTGTCGTCCAATTCTGTCTGTAATCATGCTCGTGATTAAACAAATCGGACGACCGCGATTTTGTTAATCACTCGTATGATTACAGACCGAATTGGACTCCACTCAGTCCTATTACCATTATATATTGATGTACTTCCTCTTTGAAGACCCCGGCCCTCTGTACATTTGTGGATGGTGGTGTTCCGCAGGGACTCTCGAACCCTTACCCTTTACTAGATCATGTTCAGCTGTTTTGCAACCCTATACTAGACTGGACGCCAAAAATCCCTATACTATCCCAGACCCGCTATTTTCTAGAAACTCTTTCTTCACACCATATATCACTGATTAGTATATACTGAAACAGTGGATAGCATTGTTGGCGCGCTGTGATTGGCTACTGAAACTCGGAATAGCAAGTGCTATTTAATTATAGACCAAACCTATGTGATTTCTTTACCCTGTCCCGGACTAGGCTGTTTGAAAACCACACTCTTCACACCGGCACATAAGTTATTTATAACCATATCGCTTATATAATTACGAAAAATGCCCCTCTACTCCCTCCATCGGCGCACCCACCCAACTAAAAACGCATGTACTATAGACTATAGCGTAAATTGATAGCAATTTAGGAAAATATACCTCCCCTCTTCCGCCTTTAACGAAGCACTCCTTTTCTGGGACATCCACTAACTTAATCACACATGACGATAAAGGTGGTCCCACGTGACCTGCAAATAATTGTCAGTAGATTGATTGAGCATTGAGCAATTTTAGGGGAGAATCCTAAAGGCTGGTTTCCACAGGCGATTTTTTTGTGCAATTTTTGTAGCACTTTTCGGTGCTATTTTTGTCGCGCGCAAGTTGCATCATCAAATCGCGTGTACAAACTAGCGGCGATTTCAGTGCGATTTGGGAGCGATTTGTCGCGCGATGTCGCAGAGGTTCCGAACATGTTCGAAATCGAAACCTGATGCAACTTGGCGGCGATCTTTGGGAATTCGAAATCACAGCAAATCAAAGCAAATTTTGCACCCGAATCGCACAGGAAATCGCCGCTAGTATATGAGTATACACTTGCGACAAAAGTTGCATTGGAGAGCGCGATAAAAATCGCATCAAAAATCGCATGTGTAAACGGGCCTTGAAACTTTTAAGGTGGGGTGGTGAAGGGAGGGGATGTAGGTGGGTGGGTGGGGGAGGGGGTGGGCTGGTGAGGGGAGGGGAGGGAGTGTAGGTGGATGGGGGTAGTGTTATCTGTGATCGATAATTTTTCCTTTCGCTGTGTTGCTGCATCAATTTGTTTTGGTAAAAAAGTGAAAATATCGCAGACTGAAATGGTTTAGCCCTTAGGGACAATTTGTTCTTATAAAGGGGATCACGGGCACCCCCATCCCTCCCTTAGATACACCACTGTGAGCTCAATAAATTAAAAGATAAACTATAACTGCAAAAAAGCATACTACACCACCCTCTCGGTATAGCAAATACCTTACGCATGCGCACAGCCATATTACCCTAGCAGTGGAAGCCATGGACAGCTGTTTCGTCCTTGTTAGGATGATTTTATATGAGATCCTGCCTGGCTATGCCATGCTGGTGAGTCCCAACCAGGACGAAACAGCTATCCATGGCTGCCACTATCAGGGTGATATCAGTTGTACGCATGCGTAAGGTATTGGCCATACCGAGGAAATAATGTGGAGATAATCCTTCTGGTCTGCACCAGGGACCATGGATCCCTGGCGCAGACCAGAAGGATCGCGGGCTCTGGGGACGAGAATGATGGTATGGTGTGCTTCGTTGCAGTTATAGTTTGTCAATAAAAGATACCTGCTGAAGTATCTTTAGGCCAGCCCAAAGTTGCCGCTCCAGACGTCTCAGTTTGTCCGTATCCCTCTATGACCTGCGACAAGAAAATTTTTGATAAATAAAAAATGATGGTAAATGTTAAGCTCGGTAAAGAAATGAAAAAGATTTAATGTTCATCATGTCACGAGCCCCCGACAAGACCTAGTATATGACAAACAAATATATACTAAGTATATGGCTAGTATATGAACTAATTCGCCACGAGTCACTCGTGGCTCAGTGGTTAGAGCATCCGATCGGTGTGCGGAAAGTCATAGGTTCGAATCTTTTTGTGAATAAGTACGGGTATATCGTGGCACGATTTTGGCCAAAAATGGTCAAAATCCCACTGTCCTTTTAACGCTGACACAGCTCTTCTAGTTTTAAAATAAATGGCAAACAGTTTAGAAGGAAAACACTTACATAACAAGATCCCAAGACACATCTCAAGAAGGTCATTACTTTACTGGACAGTGGAGCAGCACCACTCGTGATCACACGAACATTCCCGCCAAGCAGAATCTGTAAAATCATTAATCAAATAGTTAATCCTTGACATGGGCGTTCCTAGGCATTTTCTGATTGTAAGCCTTGATAGTTGCGAGTGTCATTGTTAGTGTACCGAAGGGCCCTCATCTGGGGGGTCCGGGCATGCGTAATTTGAAGCTAACATTAAACGCACTTTGTTACTTATTTTTTTCACATAATTTAAAAACAAAACTGACCTGCATGAGTGAACCTTTTTTTAAGAAGAACAAACATAAAGTGAGAACTCTGACTAGCGACACATTGACATATCTGAAATCTTAATGGAAACATAAACGCAAACATATCTGAAATCTTAATGGAACTCAAAGAAATTCGAAAGCTAGTCATCTGTTCTTTTTAGCTCAAAATTCGCGAATCACGGCTTCTACATCAATGGGCATGTCTCTGTACGCATTCATCAGGGCAAGTGCCGAGCGTCGCTCTGTTTTCATCGTTGAACGTAAGTAAATACGTCTTCACTCTGCGCATCGTGCTAAAAGAGCGTTAGAGGGTAGCAGTTGACACTGGCATTGTCAAGAGGATGGTAATAGAATGTTTACAGTTGGATTACCGCTGAGTCAAGCAGCCAAGCTTTGTGAATCGTTCTAATACAACTTTTTTTTTAAAAAAAGTTATTATTCCGTCCGAACGACAGGTACGCGCCTGCTTGAATTTTTTTCTTTCTGGAAGCGATCGCGAAGGGCGATGGTCTAGTAAGTTAGTGCGGCATCGTTTCAACCTTAAGTTTCGTCATTCAGGCGTCGTCCTTACTGTCCTGTTGTTTCCTTGGCAAAGAAACATCCCACACTGTTTTTCACTACATACGTGTGTAAATGAGTTTACCGGTGAAACTTTAGCGCAATGTATGCTGGGGGTATCGTGGACTAACGATCCATTGGGGAAGGGAGGGGTGGCAGGGGGAAAAGCAAAACTTGTAGTTGCTTTATGCTACAAAAAACGTAAAAAATGCTGGCGGAATCCCGGCCATCCCATCCTGGGGGAGGGGGAGAAGGGGGCGGGGGGGGATAATGGGGAGGTTAGTTTGTAAACCAATACTCCTATAGTTGTTTCATGGCACAGGTGAAAATAGAAGATGTCGGGCCGAACGTTAAACTCACAGAATGAAGCATTCGGCGAGACTGCCTATTACTGACCTTGATTTTCTTGAACACAACTTTATCCCAGAATGTATCTCCTCTGATGATTCCCCTTAAAAAGGTACAAGAGAATGTCAGGGCTTAAGGGTAATAATAAACACTTAATGACTAGTCCCGAGGGAAACAGTGAATTTTGTTTCCCGAGAATCTCGAGGTTTCCCGAGACGAAGTTGAGGGAAACATCGAGATTCGAGGTAAACAAAATTCACCGTTTCCCGAGGGATCAGCCATTTAATGATTTGTTATATAGCAACACAAAATAAAACACAACACAAGACAGTTTGAAAAACGCGCCGAGCACTCGATCCATCATAATCATGCCACCTTTTGTCACGGTCTGATCACGTGCGCTAGCGGGCAACAGTGCAATGTTACCCTCTGACGTCAAAATTGTTGCCCGCTTTCGCAAATGTTGCCCGCTTAGCACAATTGGCGGGAAACAGTTTGTTTGTTAGATGTCATGTGACGATGAATCAACCAATCAACGCGCGCGTTGTATTGAGAAAAACTCCAGCTATATAACAATGGAGTATGCAATACGCAATGACTAAAGAATGTTCAACCATATAATACTTACCTTTTCAGATCTGCCTCTTTTGCAGCCAAGGCTTTATGAAAAAGCCAGCTTTTAAATTTACTCTGCGATACTTGGGCCATCACCTAAAATTCAATGAAATCCAATGCAACAAATGGGTCTAGAGTCGTTGAAATCCGAGTACAAACACTGCTCTGTGGGCGAATGAAAGTGAAGATAGCGTGCCTCCTCCCTCTCTCGCTGCTACTCCCAGAGTAGATTTTGTACTGTCCTCAGTTCGCCCCGTGACATTCAAGATGGCGGCTAAACAAACTGAACGATCGAACTCGAGGAACACACGGAAAAATACTGAGGGGAATGTGCAGTAAACAGTCTATTTGACTGATCCGCATCCTTACAAAGTCTGGTCGAATTTTATAGGCCCGACAAGGATTAATAAAATACTTTTTCGTCTGCTCTTATACTTTCACCGCGGTCTCGTTGACTACATCTAACATAGGATTTGAGGAGTTTACGCTTCTATTGCGAATTTGGGGTTCATCGGAATAAAGCCGGAAAATCAAATAACTTTACCTTATCGTAAATTCTACCAAGAAGTCGAGGAACAGACGGAAAAACTGTGGGCCTAAATAAAAACAAAGATATTTTAAATATATAACTCGATGATCGATTTATTGACGTCATGGACATCGTTAACCTTCGATAAAAGGGATTCTTGCATTGAATTCAGTGTTGCCATGGACTGAATTGCGGGTCATGTGGTCAACCCTCGAAGAATATAGTCGTTACTTATTTACTTACTAGTTATTAATTACCAAGTAATTGGCGATTAAAGCCTGGGGCGCTTTCCATTTAACCAAAAATTCCGAAAATTCCGGGTTGGGAAGCGAATTGAACGGACATTTTCCGGAATAAATTCCGGAATTTTAGGACAACCTCACGACTGAGGTTGTCCTAACGTTTCGGTGCAACGGTGCAACCAACCAGAAAATACTGTTCCATTCACCGCACGGAATACCCGGAATTTCAAACCGGAATTTTTGGTCAAATGGAAAGCGCCCCGCGTGCTCACTGGAATGAATGAATGAATGAATGAATGAATGAATGAATAACTCTTTTTAAGTGTCAATGGTATTTAGCTAAAAAAAACTAATTGGGGACACTATATGATTAATCAATATAAAAATATACAAATATTAAAGTTTAAGAGTATAGAATTGGTCAGAATTGTGTAAGATATGTATATTGTAGCTATGTACTAGTTACATTAAGCATAAGCGTAACAGCGCTTATGTCTAGTGAAAACGGATCTGACATAAACATTAGCATAAGGATTAATCTTATGCAATATGAGGGTAGTTTCTTGGTGTTGCGGATGGTGTGATCACCAAATGACGTAAAACAAAAGATTCAAAAGACACTGAACAATACCCACACCACAACACAAAAGCTAACCAACAATGGCTTCCGTAACACCAAGAAACACCCAATATGAGGCAGGCAGCGTGGTCGAGTGTGGTTAGGGCGTCGGACTTGTAATCCGGAGGTCCCGGGTTCAAGTCCCGCTCTGACCACTTGCTGGAGTTGTTTCACGGCAGACCCGAGTTCAACTCCTCGACCACGCTTGTAAAATAGCTAACTGGTTTGCCTCCTGCCAGTTGGGATTTTTAACGTGTTATGTTCTATTTGCAATATTTGTTTCTTTATTTAGTGTCCCCAATTAGTGCTCGCGCGCTAAATACCTTGACACTTAAATAAAGTGATTATTATTATTATTATTGCAGTAAAACTATCTGTATGCACAGTGTTATAAAAGCAAAACAGGGCGCAAAGCGTAACCTGTGCGCAAGAGCGAAACTTAAAAAAATAAATAAATAAATAAGTTACTAAAACCTTATATCTACAAATCTAATTATTATTATTATTATTGCAGTAAAACTATCTGTATGCACAGTGTTATAAAAGCAACACAGGGCGCAAAGCGTAACCTGTGCGCAAGAGCGAAACTTAAAAAAATAAATAAATAAATAAGTTACTAAAACCTTATATCTACAAATCTAAAAACTATAATCTAAGGATATAAATGTCTCTAATATCTCTCATTTTCATTATATATACAAATCTAAAAACTATAATCTAAGCATATAGATGTCTCTAATATCTCTCGTTCTTTGTATAAAAAAAAAAACTATAAACTAAGCATATAAATATCCCTAATGTCTCTCATTTTTCCTGGCCGACAGTCGGGCTTTGGTCGCGGATCTTCACATCACAACCTTGAAAGTTCTCGCTATATTTAGGGATGACGATAAGACTGCCTTTTGCATAGCCTCTAGAACTTGATTCGCCTTACGTCCTACCATTGATTGAACTGAGGCTTCGGTTTCTCTCGACCAGCCTCCCAGCACATCCATGATGATGTTATGCTGAATCACCTCGTACCCTCTATACTGCTGCTTTAGCTCCCACCTTAACGGGCCATACTTCATCGTTTTCTCCTCGCTCTTTTTCTCTCGGTTGTTGATCCAAGGGCAGCTCATCTCTATGGTCAGCACTTTCTTGTTTGCATGATCCACAACTCTCGCATCTACACGATTGGCTCGAACCTCCTGGTAGTCCGCATACACGGGTACATCCCACCACGCTTCCACTTGTTCTGACCTGTACTCCGGCTTGGGCATTACTGGCGAGTACCATGGTGGCACTTCCTCGAGAAGACCCTGGTCATGTAAGATCTCATAAAACAGGACCTTTAAAGCCATGTTGTGTCTGAACAAGTACTTGGTCTGAGCTAGCGCAGTGCACCCGGACAGGATGTGAGAGACACTTTCTTGAGCGTGGCCACACAGCCTACATTTCACATCCCCGGGGCAACTTGTTTGAGTCTTTTTGCTAGTGTAGAGCTTTGTTGGCAAAAGTTGCTCGTACAGTTCAAACACCCCGGCAATAGTATACGTAGGACATGTTCTCCATGTACTCAACCAGCTGAAACATCCGTCCGTGCACAGCTGTTCATCATCCTTTCTCTCTCTCAAAAGCTTGCCCTGCCATTCCAGTTCACGTACTTCCCTTTCAAACTTCTCCTCCACACATTCTTTCAATACTTCCTTCACACGATACGATGGGATGGCCTCTCCACTGCTCACAGCACATACAGGATCCGGGTGTTTAAGGTGAAGGTCAACACCCAGCTCCGCCGCAAACTTTGCCGCATCTTTCACTATCGATTTATGCCCGAGTGACATTATTATTATTATTATTATTATTATTATTATTATTATTATTATTATTATTATGTTCGTTTTCGCTTGACGGAAATTCTTATGTTTCCACTTATAGAGCAGTTTTCAATTGAGTGTGAAAAGTAATTACACAATTGCTTTGGTTTTTCATTGCTACGTTTTATGATTGGCTAAAAAATCTCGTGCCACTTTCTCAACCAATCAGAAGTAAAACCAAAACCAATCGTGACTTGCTCGCACGCGTTTTCCCGCGCTTGGCGCCGCCGACATGTACTGGCTTCGAGCTTTGATTGGTTCATTGGATTGCTTACGACTGCTGTGATTGGCCAGAATAATTACTTTGGTTTTGGTTTTACCACATTCAATTGAAAACTGCTCTACATGCTTTCGCTTATGTTTATGCCTATGTCGCTCGTGAAAACCACGCTTAAATGATAGAGAATAAACTCACTTCAACTCTTGAATATCGTCCAGGAGCAGTTTTACATCACCTCGAAAGAACCCAACGCGAAGTCCATTGAGGAAACACATTTGCTGGCAAACAAACATAGTTCAAATTTTTGTCTCTGATATTGGTAATTATTGAGCCTCAATTCTGCCTATTCCAAGTACGTAAACCAAAATCCTTCTCAAATGAACGCAAATCTTTCAAAAGGCCATCAAAAGGGATTATTTTGAACCTAAAATTTTTACTTATTTTTAAGTTAAAACTTCCCTTTGAAACTTACAATGTGCCTATAGATGGTTTTCACTCACGTGACCTTCAGACCTGTGGGACTCAAATGACAAAGGCCATGGCGGCCATGTTGGTGTATGTAACAAAAGAAGTTCATTAAAATTCTTTTGTAGTTGTACACCAACATGGCCGCCGTGACGTAACGTGAAAACCATCTATCCCGAGTAAACTAAATAACTTCCCAAACAAAGGCCTATTCCGAGAAAGCTGTAAACGTACTTAGATAAACACAAACAAGTAAACAAGTAAACAATAACTTTCCCTCGATATGTAATTCTGCCCATTATTGAATGAACGCGCAAACATTTTTACTAACAAGCGCAAACGAATAAGCCCAAAAACGTAATCCTTCCCATTCCGCCGTAAAGTGTATTCAGTTGATAGCCCTTATGCATACAGCTATTTCAATTTAGGTTGTCGGATGAGAGCTTCAAGCGTACGCAACGAGACCGCAAATTACTATGGGTAGTTGTAAATTGGTCTTAGCTTAAATTTACGGTTTTTGCGTTTGATAGTGCGATGAGTGAGGTGGATGATGGCACCATAAATTTTGGCCTTCGCTGTTTGGGCGAGGCATTTTAATTTGCTTTCGTCAACTTATCGTATTCAGTAAAAATCCCAAAGTACCTTGCGGTCTCGTTGCGTACACTTGAAGCTATCATCCGACAACCTAAATTGAAATAGCTGTATTAACGTCACACTAGCTAATTTCAACCCCAAGCCTCGCTTTCGATTTCGATTTTCGGTACTTAGTTGAAAACCTCCTCTACTGTTATGTTATCTGTCTGTACCTCAGCCAAGCGTTCATAAATATGAGCAAGAGGTAGATAAGAGATCAAACAATCTTCTGGGGTTATTGTGATGCCAGCCTGTAATAAAGACAACAGAAGAAAGAAACGAATTTGCACATTAAAACAACATAGTTTAATGATATGATGACTTTTCCTATCTATACTTGGAATATAAATGGGGTTGAACTCCAGTCAACCAACAAATGAAGTATTGTAAGCTAAGGGCAAAAAAGTTGACAAAAATTTAACTAAATGGAGGTAGCCCAGTCGTGGATCTATAAGTGGGAGGGGGTGCTCCGTTACCTTGCAAAAAATTTCAGTCTCTTATTCACTCCGCCCCGCAATACCCCCACACCCACCCCGCCACCTGATGCCCTCCCCCCCTCCCCCCACCTGATGCCCCCCTCCCCCCCCCCCCATCTCAATGGAGATTGCTTCGCCACCCGGTATCCATCAACCCAAGATCCGATTAAAGCAACCCAAATTTTGTAACACCAACCGCCAGAGCTCTCGATTTTTATAAAATATCTGGTTCAGTAAGTCACGCCAAAATATTTGATCGTCATGGAAAAGAGGAACTTGATATCGTTTTTTTTTTCGGTGCGGCTGTCAACTAACTGTTGGAGGAAAATCGCTAGAGCGAAGCATTATTAAGTGCCCGTCTCGTATGGCGTGCGGCTCGGATTTTGGCTCTACGACATCTCCTGGACGGAAATAAGTTCTATATGGACTGTATCACGGTACAAAGTCGCAGGAAATGAAGTTTTATTTCTTACATATAGAAAACGAAGTTTTTGCTACAGCGGGGCCTGTTTGTGTATAACTTTGTGAATAACTTGCCCCAAGATTTAAAAAGCGTTTGTTCTATTGGGCAGTTTAAACGGGGTATTAAAAAAATTATCTGAGATATCGGATTCCCACACGGCAATCATGTAAAGCAGTTGTACAAGTTTTAATTTTTAATTATTAACTTAACTGATGATTCTCCGTGTTTAAATAAAGATTTACATTACACTACATTACATCTGATTTAACCTCTTTATATTGGATGTCAATAGAAGCGACGCCTGCAATCATGTTTCCGTTAGTTATCATGGCACCTTTAGGTGTTCCTGCAATTAAAAAAGGCAAAGACCATAAGGACATCCAAAGTAAAAAGTCTAAAAGATACTACTAAAATCTTGGTTCCCGCAGTTGTTCTTTGCCTTATAGATGGTTTTCACTCACGTGACCTTCAGTCCTGTGGGACTCAAATGACAAAGGCCATGGCGGCCATGTTGGTGCACATAACAAAAGAAGTTCATTAAAATTCTTTTGTAGGTGTGCACCAACATGGCCGCCGTGACGTAACGTGAAAACCACCTATACCAAGCTCCAAATAAGCTTTTCACAAATTTTCCTTGTAGCTATTTCTCTGGCGACCTCTCCCTTTCGCGCGTGCTTCTCACGCGTGAGTCCTCGAAATTTCGCCCCATGTGATTTCGGGCGCTTCGCACTCTCCTACTTGATTCGCTATTTCATAAAAAAATTAAAGGCTCTTATGAGCCAACTCGTAAATACGAAACGCTCTATATAAAGGATTCTACACCAGTTCGGACCCTCCCCTCTCATAGGCGTTTTGCTCCACCGACCCCCACCCCCTACGTCCAACTCCCCACCATCCCTCCCTCAAATTAGTCCCCTTGGGCAAGGCAAGTGACCATTACATATCGCGGGCTAAATGTTTAGAGTCGATCGAGCGATGGAGTGAAATTTCTATGCAAATGCTGCAACTCGTTCAACGCCTTTTGCGTATTCTCGAGTTAACAAGGAAAACTGACCGTGATCAGACTAAAGGCCCGTTTACACATGCAATTTTTGATGCGACTTTTGTCGCGCTCTCCAAAGCAACTTTTGTCCCAAGTGTAAACTAGCGGCGATTTCTTGTGCGATTCGGGTGCGACATTTGCTTTGATTTGCTGTGACTTCCCAAAAATCGCCGCCAAGTTGCATATTCAGGTTTCGAACATGTTCGAAACCTCTGCGACATCGCGCAACAAATCGCGCCCAAATCGCACTAAAATCGCCGCCCGTTTACACATGCGATTTGAAGATGCAACTTGCGCGCAACAAAAATTGCATAGATAAGTGGAACAAAAATTGCACAAACAATCGCCTGTGTAAACGGGTCTTAATTGCCATCCTTGGGAGCGGAGCTTATTAAGCAGTTGCGTTGCGTTGCCTAGTGAAATTTATAAACAAGGAAATATATGACCGATATACCTGTTGTTCCACTCGTGTAACAGATAGTAAATATGTCTTCGGGCTTTGCAGGCTGAAAATAAAAACATTAAATCAACATTTTGCTCAAGTTATATACTTAAGTGGAAGTCTGTAATCTTAAGTGCAAGACGAAATATATGTGAAATCAAGTTTCAACTAGACTCCTGTATGGTCGGTTTTCCATACGCATAATTGCTCTGATCTTAAACGATGGAAAATGCATACTGTCTTAGTTAATACTTTTCAATAATTTTCAACGCAGTCTGCAGCTGTTGTCATTGCAATTGAATAAAAAACGATTAAACAAGCATTCTATTTGTACTTTAACAGCTATTATCCACAGTTCAAGGATCTCAATGATGAAAACGAAAACGCTCTCTTTTATATGCTTTTTTACCAATCGTCGACACTAAAAAGAAACAAGACGCAAATTTTAAAAATTATATCTTCGCTTATCCAAAATCTAGAAAGATCGAAAACGGTACAAGCGTTACAAGACGGCTCCTTTTTAATCCATGCCTAATAAAACGATGCGTTTCAAAAGCTCCACTTACATGTATAAGTTATCGAAAGTATTCGCGATATCATTAAAGGCGCTTTTAACCCTTTCACCACCAGACATGTAGACATGTAGTGTAGTTCTAACTTTTGAGTCTGTGGACGAAATCCTATGGTGTGACCATTCAAATGAAACCTCTTCAGCAGTACTTTTGCATGATACCATTTGTTCTAACTTTTGAGTCTGCTGATGAAATCCTATGGTGTGACCATTCAAATGAAACCTCTTCGGCAGTACTTTTGCAAGGTACTATTTGTTCTAACTTTTGAGTCTGTGGATGACATCCTGTGGTGTGACCATTCAAATTAAACCTTTTCGGCAGTACTTTTGCATGGTACCATTTGTTTTTCGAAATTTGGAATTTTTCTTGAATTTTGATCATGATTTCGGGCCACTCTGGGAGCTTATAAAAAACGAACAGTCTCTAAAGGGTTTTAACCCTTTAGGGACTGTTCGTTTTTTATGCCTTTTACAAACGGCTTAGTATTCCGGTTTCCTTACCTGTCTCTCTTGTGGACTGTTGGTACCCATTTGCTAAAATCAAAATAAAATTGTAGCATGTTACTCTCATGAGAAAGAAAATTACAGTCGAACCCCCGAGGGGTGGGGGAGGGGGTACTCCCTATAATGGGCTATACGGGGTTGCTCTGCCCGAAAGGGGTACCTTTTTGAGGCTGTAGGTATATAAAAGGGTAGGGATTTCACGAGTTGAAGTAAAGAAAAGGGTGCGGAAAACTGCCATTTAGATATCTTGACTCCCGCCACAACGTGAACTGAATAAAGAATATTATGGTCTGGTTAACATCAACAGTGGAAACGCTTGATGTTTTTTTTTTCGTGGATATCGTTCCATAAGTTTATTTCAAGGACATAGTAAAGAGATGCAGTGTTAGGGGTAAGAGTTTGGATCTCGGGGCGGAGCATTCCCGCAACAAACTTTGTTGAGTACCCCCTCCCCCCTCCCTGGGGTCGAACACTCGGCAGGGACCAAGAAAGCAGCAAAATGTCGAGGAAGGGAAATTTTACCGACAATTTTCAATATCAAACGAAATTTCGAGATGGAAAAAATTCGAAGAAGCGAAATTTCGGAAAGTCCAAGTGATATATTCGTAGTAGAATATCTCGAGTTAAAAAAGATATAGAAACAATGGCAAGAAATGCATTCACTTCTCTACGTCATGTCGAAGGGAAGTTCAATTTGGACAAGTTTGTATGTTCATCTTACCTCCACTTCCAGGATGTTAACAAGATTGATCCCAAGAGATTCAGCTTTTTTTTTCTCTTCGTCTTTCACAGGTTCTTCAATTTTAATAATGGTTTTCACCTTTTCACACTTCTTAGCATTGTCAAAAATAAATGGAAGTTTGCTTCCGTTGCATACGATTGTCCGGATGTCCGCTGCAATTCAAATAAATAAAACTTAAGTTATATTCTGCTTACAAGCCAAACTGTGAGATGTTAAATCATAGTTAATTAACTATGGTTAAATTAAGAAAGATGGCAAAGCTGAGTAATGAAATGAGAAAGACTATGCTCGTGACATGATGAACATTAGTAATGTTCATCATGTCACGAGCATGGGACAAAGAAAACATCTGAGTCCCTGACAAGAATGGAACCTATGACCTTCTGCACACCGGTCGGATGATTCCGTACACCGGTCGGATGATTCCGTACACCGGTCGGATGTAATGTTCATCATGTCACGAGCGTGGGACAAAGAAAACATCTGAGACAAGAATGGAACCTATGACCTTCTGCACACCGGTCGGATGATTCCGTACACCGGTCGGATGATTCCGTACACCGGTCGGATGATTCCGTACACCGGTCGGATGTAATGTTCATCATGTCACGAGCGTGGGACAAAGAAAACATCTGAGTCCCCGAAAGAAATTGAACCTATGGCCTTCAGTACACCGGTCGGATGCTCTAACCACTGAGCTACAAGAGGCTCGTGACGAGCTAGCAGTAGCCACGCAGCTCTTTAGAACCTCTTATTTCATTGGACATGGGCATCACGCAGCTCTATTGTTTTCAGGGCTAGGGTCCATTGTTGTGTTGTTTGTTCTATTGTTTTCTCATCAAATCAGAGAAGACCTTGTAAGAGCTGCGTACCGCCCCCGAGCTAGGCCATATATCACATGACGCTTTTTCGACATTGCTGTTCCTAGCAGTACGCAGGACGTATGTCATATATGAACCTAGTATATGGCCTAGCGCGCCATGAGTCTCTCGTAGCTCAGCCTAAACATCCTAGCCAGTTACGAAGGTCAAAGGTTCGATCCTGTCGCTCGTGACACGATGACTATTACATGAATATTACATCTTTCTCATGTGAAAAAATGCGCTCTTATACCTGTGTTTACCTCCGGCCTTAAAGATCCTTCACGGAGATATCCTGTATAAAATATATCGAGCAATACTTTTCTCTGCCGTGTTGGTAAAATCACACAAGAGCCACAAGTGGCCCACGAGTTCTTATACCTGTGTTTACCTCCGGCCTTAAAGATCCCTCACGGAGATATCCTGTATGAAATATATCGAGCAATACTTTCCTCTGCCGTGTTGGGTAGGTAGGTAAAATCGCACAAGAGCCACAAGTGGCCCACGAGTATTGGTACTCCTCCCCAGTCCCCTCCGCCTCTCTTTTGGTAAGGAAGGGATTATCGATCTGCACAATAGCGTAGCGCACAATTACTATTTATAGAACTAAAACTCAGACAAACAAACCAAAAGTGACTCTCAGGGGATTCCTAATTACGAATTTCTATTGTCAGAAATGCAAGAATAAACAAGAATAAATTATAAACTCAGACAAACATGAGTACTGACGTCATTTGTGCGCTTTGCTATTGATTTCAGTGTATTTTTAAAAGCATGCTTAAAGTTTGGTGTGAAAATGTTCAAGCAGATAACCGTGGACGACAATCCAGCTGGTGTACGCAAGTTGGATCAAATTAATGATTTAATAGGCTGAAACAAGTGAATATATACATAACATTAAACATGCCGTGCATATTTTGCGGTTAATTGCAAATCCAAACCGATCCCAGCCATACACCCAAAACAAACAAACAACTGATACAAAAAAATTGTAAAAAGGCGATTGTGATATCTTACCATGGTTTATGATGTAAATACACCCTTCAGCTCCATGTGTGTCGTAAATTGGCACAGATATCATGGAGTACATCTGACACGCAAAGTCCGCTAAATCCCACTGGAAATAATAAAAATGCAGTTTTTGTTAATAACTGCTGCTTTTGTTGTGACTTTTAATATAAAAACACTTGTAAAAACTCGGCGAGATTGCGTTTATCAACTCAGTGACCCTTTCCAGATCATGGCAACATCTTGCAGGACGCCAATATCAGAATGAGATCCAGGTGAGATGTCCGCGATCTACTCAAATTTTTGTGTCTACTGCGATTGCGTACGTCGATACTAGTATGCTAAAACCGAAAGCTGTAACAATAAATAAAAGCTGTATTAACAATGAAAGCCGTAACACTGAAAGCTGTGACGATGATGCAACCGGAAAGAGATCAAACTCGCTAAAGGTCAATGGCACGAGACCTTTTCACACTTTCTACCGACAAATTCTGCAAAAGTCGACACTTCAAACATTAAAACCTCTGAACCTTTATGCATGAAATTGATAAAAAGCAAAGATTTTTTTATTTATTTAAGCTTTATAATTACCACTTGACCATTGCGCCTTCTATTAGGCATGATAATTGTTGATGCATGGGAAGTGGAAAGTCTCCCTCTACTCCCGCAGGTGCTCCGCTATTAAAACCAATCTCTGAGCAAATAATTTAATTCACCCGCAAGGCCTTGAAGGCTATCTCCATTGATAACCTTTAACTTCCACTTGACTATTGCGCCTTCTGCCAGAATTTAAGCTTGATAACGGTTGATGGGAAGTGACATGCTCAGAACCTTTTGTCTCCCCCAACTAGCGCAGGAGTTCTGCTATTAAAACCAATCTCGCAAAGCCCTTTAACTTCCACTTGACCATTGCGCCATCTACCACAATTTAAGCTTGGTTAACGATTGATATAAACGAAGTAAGTAGTTAAAACTCCTCTATAAGCCCTGTTTGATGTTTAGATATTTATGTTTTACCTCGATACAGTTGGGAGCGTAGATTCCAATACAAGTGCTTTGTTCACATCCGAGTTGTACTAGGCCAGAGCCAAGATGAGTTGCACGCTCGTGTACCTAAATGAAATATAGTTTTTACCTTGTTAGTCCACGAACGAGAAGAAGTCGCCCGTTTTACTATTAGTTGTTCAGTCACTTTGGAGTTAAGGTGCTACAGGTACAAATTGGGAGAAAACTTTGGGTGGCTTACCATACTGAATTGAAAACTCTTGCCTCGAAAACATATCAAGTGAATTGAGACTTAAACGGCGATTGGCTAATGGAGTTTTCTTGATGCTTTCGTCGAGGTTGTCTATTTTTTGAAATGGAAATTATCAGGTTTCGTGTCGTAACTGATTTAAATGCGTCCACACACGACAAACTAATGTTTGTCAAAGGAGACACAAGCTGACATTTCTGAACACACCCTAAACATGTTGGCAGACTATTTTAGTTACAGGCTGAAACTAGAACTTGTTTCTGCTTTATATCTTATCAGGGGTGAAAGAGCTAATTAACGACACCTCTTCATAGGAAAGCCATTGGTATTTGTTATCAGGTCCACCTCTCGCTCCCAAACACGGCGCATGCCCTGTAAAGAGAAACGGTTTTCATATTTTAGTATACAAATATAGCAAAGCTTTTGAATTTGGCCTACTCCTCTAGGACTCTAGACAAGGTTTGCAATAATAAAGGGAACAAGGGTAGTAAAAAGGCTTCTTTATTGCTACATTAGGGTTGAGATGAAATAAACCCGTATAGAGGTTTTGCACGGCAGCCATGTAGCCTGGCAGGAACAATAGATTCTTTTCCCTATGGGTAAGAATGTTCTTTCTAATGCAAAACATTTTCATTGTTCCTGCCATGCAACTTGGCTGCCGTGCAAAACCTCTATTGAGCGGGTTGTATTTTCGTTCATTTACTGAGTGTGATATAATTTGTCAGTTTATAGAGCAGTTTGTACGTGACGTCACGGCGGCCATATTGGTGGCCCAAAACAACAAAATGGTGGCCATATCGGTGTCTTAAACGAATCCTATGGGACTCTAGCTATATTCTTATTCAAACATTTCCTATTGTTTTAGCACTCCAATATGTCCACCGGTCACGTGAGTAAAAAACATTCTATAGTGTCCATTTGTTAGTAGCTAATTGTTTGATTTAAGCGTATACGTATGAGCAAAATGTAACAATGACTCAACAAAGATTCGCCTGGAACATTTGTCGCGCGTTTTGTAGTAACGATTGTCGCATTATGTGATACTTCGTCGCATTTTATAATAATTGTGTCATGTGGCTACCAATCGAGAAGCCCACAGAAAACCGCGAATCAGTCGAATACTTCAGACCGAAAACGAACTTGTTTTCTGGGATAGCACTGCATGTATGTTAATTGTATTGTCTCCTTCTATACTTCGGAGACTCTCACCTGCATTTTTTACACTACGGAGGAAACCTTCGTAAGGAGTCCTGACGTCATCGCTTATGTGCGTCACTAACTCCTTCCTTAAGACACTTCTTCGGGCACCATCGGTTGCGCCCTATAGTTAGTTATAAAGGACCCAAAATAAGCACCAAATAGCATGAAGAGCTTCCCTTTCTTTAAATAAAGTAACTGTGGCGGAAGGACCGAATTTTCTTTTCAGCCTCCAACATTTCCACTCCGGGAACTCTACCTGCCCCATTATCCCCCCCCCCCCCCCCCCCCCCGCCATCCTCAGTGTACCCGTAAAAGAAAGATAGCCTATTAACCCTTTCACTCCCACAGTCAATCATGGAGACATGTAAGGTGGTTGTCTAACTTTTGAATCTGTGGACAAAATCTTATGGAGTGACCATTCAAATGAAACCTCTTCAGCAGTACTTTTGCATGGTATCATTTGTTCTAACTTTTGAGTCTGTTGACAAAATCCCATGGTGTGACCATTCAAATGAAACCTCTTCAGCAGTACTTTTGCATGGTACCATTTGTTCTAACTTTTGAGTCTGTTGACAAAATCCCATGGTGTGACCATTCAAATGAAACCTCTTCAGCAGTACTTTTGCATGGTACCATTTGTTCTAACTTTTGAGTCAGTGGATGAAATCCTATGATGTGATCATTCAAATGAAACCTCTTCAGCAGCACTTTTGCATGGTACCATTTGTTCTAACTTTCAGTTGAGTCTGTGGATGAAATCCTGTGGTCAGTGTGGTGTGACCATTCAAATGAAACCTCTTCAACAGTACTTTGGCATGGTATCATTTGTTCTAACTTTTGAGTCTGTGGATGAAATCCTATGGTGTGACCATTCAAATGAAACCTGTTCAGCAGCATTTTTGCATGGTACCATTTGTTCTAACTTTTGTTTTTTTTTTAATATATTACAAAATGAAATTTGGGAATTTTTTGCGAGACAACAAGTTGTACGATAAATTGCTACATGTAACAGCACTTTTAATACGTACCGAAACGGTATATTGTAGAATGTTCAAAGAAATGCGCGCCGTGATTGTCCCATCATAATGCACGCTCCTACGTCACGCCCGTGCTTTACCGAGTCATTAGTCGCGGTTATACGATACAACTTTTATCACTGAAGGTAAATTCGAAATAACAATAGCCGCGGCATGCTTAAATTTGCATTTACCTAGGTAAAGTTGTTTTCTTCGTGTAACCGATTTTACCTAGGTAAAATTTACTTAAAGTAGGTATATTTTAATGGTCACGCCATGGAAAAAGATACAATTTTTCCTAGGTAAAAGCCTACCTAGATAGTTGGGTCGACTGGTTTTCCCAGGTGAACCAACCAATGAAATGTCGAGTTTTGACAGCGAGTTTTTTTACTGCACGTTCTGCACGCTCTGCACGCTCTGCACGCTCTGCACGCTCTGCACGCTCTGCACGCTCTCGCCGTCGTTTTCATGCCAATGAAACTGCAAATTCTCAAATTGTTTTTGGTACCGGATTCGTTTTGCTGTTTACACGCAGATGGGTGAATCCGAAATAAAAACGTCCCGGTTTGGTCGCATCTCTGCAGATTTTGAATCCGAAATCTAAAGTGAAGACCTTGTATCCGATTACTGTTTTTCGCCTGCGATAATACGAGTTTGCGGTAAAACCAAAATGGCGGGCATAGTTACGCTGATGGCGGTAGCTGATTCAAGCGATGTTCACGTCGACCACAGTTTGCCGGAGACGGCGACGATGGCAGGACCGAAGACCTCCGTCGGACGTTTTTGGGTAAGACCCGGCAGGACAAGTGCCTGGTGGGACAACATGATGTCCATGATAGACAACGTTACCCAGGTCAACGAGTGGAAAGAAAACTTCAGAATGTCTCGCAATACCTTTATGACACTCTGTGAAGATCTTACGGCCCTACTTGAGAGAAAGTTGATGTTCGCCGAGGGTGAGGAAACTGTAATTTTTAGGGGATATAAGATAATATGCTGCTTGCCCAGACCATATATAAGAACTAACCCTTTCGATACACTGGAAATATTGGAATCAGTGCTTAAACCTAAATACTAAAATCAGTGCTTCAACCCTAGATACTGTAATCCGACCCTAAATTACACTGCAATATATCTAAATACATTACAATAAGGGATTATACACCTAGTACCTACGTAGGTCAACTTCTCCAGTGCGGCCGCAGCCAACCGGGTTAATTCCAATTAATCAATTAAAGTTAATTCCTAATGCGGCCGCATATTTGGAGTGTTAACCGGGTTAGCGGTTCCCATGGAAATTAGTCAGTAAACAATAGCTTTTTTAACCGGGTAAAGTTAATTCTGAACTACCTTTCTGGGTCGTTTTAACCAAGTTAATTCTCCGAGCTGTCAGCGAGCCGAGTTCAGGTAAAACCACGAAGTCTAAGAAGAGAACGCCGTGGACAACAACCGAAGAAATTTTAATAGATCTGTGTAAAGAACACAGAAAAGTGCTAAAAGGGAGCGGTAGTTCAAGAAATGGGAGGAAATTGCAGAGGAACTGAACCGATCAAGCGACGATGTAAACACCTCTTCTTCGATCAAGACAGGAACGCAGGCTATTTAAGACAAATGGCACAACGTCACCCGAAATTAACCCACTCCAATGCGGCCGCTCGCAAAAGCTAACTCCGCTATTTCATAAAAACGCCTTTTAAAGGAGTTACTTTTTTTGCGAATTTTATCCGGGTAAATTACAAAGTAACCCAGTTAACTCGCCAAGTGCGGCCGCGGCCTATAATGCATAATGGTTCTACAGTGGTATGTCTCTTTTGGCGAGCGTATGCTAATTAGTCTAAAGTCAAGAGCTACTTCATTTTAAAATCGATACGGGAAGTTGGAGTTGAACAAAAACAACAAGTTTTCAAGAACAAAGACGACGAAAGCCACAACAAACCGAAATACAGTTACTAGACGGAGTTGATCATTCAATTAGTTTTAACTCAATTTACACATGGTTTATAAATCACCTTAGAACCCTGCACGAGTTTACATAGAGCTGTGTTCTTCAATACGCCAGAATACAGCCATACAATAACTTTTAAGTGACAGTGCTCGGCTATAAACATGCACGAAATCCCACCACATCAATCTTGAAACCCATTGCATTTTTTGAGCAGTGCTTCATTGGGACTTAAGTTCTCTTCGTACTTAGAAGAAATGCAAAAAAGAAATGAAAATGCTTAAGTTTATTTCAACTCTGCAGCAAAAAGCGTATTAAACATTTAAAACATTTACGCATTTCTCTGAAACAAACCACAGGAATTCGACTTTGGAGATTCCAATAATATCAGAAGCATTCTATATTCAGCATGTATTAGCCGACAAGTGAACTTTGCCATGTATTTCCGCCACTATATATTATCCTCATTAATGTTACAATATTGTACTGTTGTCTTCTAAAAACAACTACAGTTACACAGCATCAAAATTAAGTACTTATCACGAGCTTTGCGGTTGTGCGCGTACGTCGTTGAATATAGTTTTCTAAGCGCTCGATGTAAATCAATAATATCACGATTGGATGCCCCTGGATAAAATTCTAAAATTCTAATTCTATTAAATAAGTTAAAAGCAAATTGAGATTTTCATTCGTAGTTATTTACTTAGTTTAGAAAAGTAATATTTATCTTTGGGTCGACGGTTGTAATAGCCAATCATGTGTTGCACACGAATATTCTTAACTGACTTTGCTTTTTGAATATTATAAAACCCTTTTAACTGATGAGATTAAATGTAACAAATACAATGAATTTCGATTAAGTTTCGACGCAAGCCGATTCTGAACTTTTCACAAGACTGACTCGGCAGACTTACCTCAAGTTCCACAGACTGATTCATGTTTAGTTAGCGGAGACAGGTCCGGAGATACTAGATTGAATCTGTAGGTCGGTGAACAAATACAGGTCAGATGACCTTACTAACGTGATCTGAATGCATAATTACACATGACTTCAATTCAAAAGGAATTAGTTGATTGCTTGATGAAGCATAAACAAGTGGTTCGAAAGTGGTAGTGGTAATTAAAACTTTATTTAAGTGTCAGAGTATTGAGCTTACTATCTAATTGTGGACACTAATGACATCATGCAAATTCTATACATTCTATATTTTCAAAAGTTCGTGGAACAAGAAAGGGTTTTCCGCAATAGTGGTGAAAACAAATTAAATAGATTTGCCATATCCGTATTTAACTGTGGATTTGTTTCATCGTTCAATTCACTTGGTCCCAAGGGACCAATACTTAAAGAAAAAATGATATATATATACCCTTTTGCAAAAATATTGACACCTAAAAATATATATAAATGTATATTCATCCTTTGTGTTTATATCACATACGTGATGACAGGCGGCAAATAGTTTTTAAGGTGGGTACTAATACTCTACTGTACCCACCTCAAAAACTATTTGCAGCCTATCGTCACGTATACGATATAAACGCAAAGAACGAATACATATGTACATATATTTTGAAGTGTCAATATTTTTGCAAAAGGGTTTATATATATATATATATATATATATATATATATATATATATATATATATATATATATATATATATATATCAACGTTGGGCACTGTAATTTGGAAACTTAGAACTCAGTGTCCTATATATATTGGAGAGCTAAAAATGTATGGATATGGAATTTCGTGACCACGTAATTTTAATGATTTGAGCCACCTCGTTAAAAGGTTTGTTTACAGTTAATGAAACAATTTTTTTAGCCTCAATACCAACATTTTGCACTCTTTTTAAATCTTGAATTATGCAAAAAAACTAATATTTGCTACATATTTCGGCATAACTTTTATACCATCTAGCATTCTAGTTTATTAAGAATCTACGCTATATACGCTTAGTAAATCGGCAGAAACGAAAACACAAATTAAATACCAAATAGGTCGGGAGTTTACGAAGGAATTAAATACCTTAATGATGTTCGCAGAGGTCTTTCTGACAAACATGACCGGCCTTTCAACAGATATTTCTGAAAACAAATTTCCATCAAATAAATGAATCAATTTTTATCTCAGGAATGAATATATAAATGAAGACAAATTGTAAATTTTAACAATACCTATATTTCGGCTGCATTCAACAGCCTTCATCAGGGTAAAATGGTCGTTACAAAAAGCACGCGCCATAATACTTTTAAAACTGTCGAATATAACAATCGCGAGCACGGACAAATCAAAAATCTAGCTAACGCGCTTAATCGCGCGCGCGCAACAATAAACAATCCCGGACGTTCGTACGCGCTAATAAGCTAATACTGTTACGTGCGCCTAGAGCGCTTGTTTTGACCAAAGAAAAATGAAATCGTATAAATTATATATATATATGTTGTTTCTTAACAATTTCTCTTCTTTTACCCTCTTTACAAGGACAAGAGCGCTCTATTTCTGCCAATCGATTAACAATTGCGCTTCATGCTCAGGCGCAGACTTTTAACAGACCAGTAGCTTTTAACTTAGTTTTTATTTTTTATCATTTTAATAGTTTGGATATTTTTTTATGTATGTATGTATTGCAACATTCTAAATACAATAAAACGAAAGTTGGATATACAGCTAAAATTGTACTTTTCATTTTCATTTTTTTGTAAATTGACTCGGCTGAAAGGAATTCCGCAATTTTTAGTTTTTGTTTGTATGTCACATTAAAAAGAAATTCGCCAGTAAAACTCATTTCACTTTTCATTCATTTTTTTTTGAAAATTAAAAATAAATTCGTAAAAACTAATTTTTCAGTTTGCATTTTTTTATTTGCAAAAATTGAAAAATGAATTTGGAAAAATGAATTAAGCCTTGGTCAAACGCTGTACTTCACATCAGCCGAAGTTGTTTAATCAGTTATTGAATCAAATTTTTTGCAAAGCAAAAACACGAATTTTACTCAAGTTGTTTCGTGTAACATACCCGTCGTTACTTTTGTTGCGCTAAAAATCGTCGTTGCGAATTCGAATATCGTCCCGTGTAACATCACGATTGCACAATACCGTATTTCACTTTCGGCAATTTCCATATTTTTGTTTAAAATAGCATCAAATTTTTTGTTATGCCAAATCATACTATTAAAATAATTATTATTTGTTCAGTGGCTTTGTCTCCTGACATCTATATATTGAACAGTTTTGTATAAGAACCAAGTTAAAATCGATTACATGATCTAAGAAAACAACCGTTACCTAGGTAAATTCAAATTTAAAAGTTGTATCGACCTGTATCGTAAAACCGCGACTAATATGAGTCCTAAAATGATTTATGACAGCAGAATCCGGGCACTCGATCCTCATGAATAATTCACTCATCACGCGATAAAAGCTGTCTCTATCTTTTGTACGTACGATCCAACTCGAGTCTATCGTTACCCAAGTATGTCGTCAACCGACGACTTTTTCACCTCATTTTCGTACGAGAAGGAGATCGAGAGAGCAAAGTGGTTCAAGAATGACTTGGATAAAGGCGGATGGAAAGAAGTACACAACAGTCCTGGAGCAGTTTACTGGCAGAAGACCTTCCCTGACAATGAAGTTCCGATAAAGTTGCTGTTCAGGATCGACTTGCCGTTGTCTGCAAACACTTACATGGAAATGGTGAACCCCCAAAATATGGATTTACGGAACAAGTGGGACCGAGTTTTCGTGGATCAAGAAATAGTAAAATCTTACCCAGATGACCAGGGGTACATCTTTTTCCTGCCTTTTCCCACTTCATGGCCGCTATCGGATCGTAGTTTCATGTTGTTCTCTCCGCCAACAAAAGAAATCGACTGGTACGGCAAGCGATCCTATATCCTGGTCCAAAAGAACGCGTGGCATTCATCAAAACCCGCAGGAGCAGACGGCCGGGTCAGAGCGACCAATGGAGGGAATTTTTTTGTGATCACTCCTGACGAAACAAAACCAGATTCGGCGTGTACAGTGTTCAGTCTTTCAAACAACAACTACAACGGATGGATGCCAAAGAGGAATATTGAACGATTGGTTTCAAAAGCGGTGGTTTCCTCGTTCAATCGTTTCTTTGAGTGTGTCATTGAAGGCTACAATAAATACTATGTGCAAACAGTAGAATGACTGAATAGGACACCGTTTGGCTCAACTATTAAGTCAACACACACATACCAGAGAACGCGACAGTGATCGCTACAAACAAAATTAGCATTTTTTAGACCACTCAATATAACAGCGGTTATAATCATATGTATATATAGTCGTGCAATTGTAAAAGAAAAAAGATATTTGCCCCCCAGCTCTTAACGGCGCGTGTCTCACTCAAGTAGATTAAGGCCTGGTTCCTTTACAGATTTTCAAATTATATCAAAAATTTCTTTGACTCGAAATTCCCACTAGTTTAAGGTAAGAGAGAAACCACCCGAGCCGCTACGTTTTCGCACACTTGAAAGACCTTGAAAAGGTTTCCAATTTCACCGGAACTAATGCTGTTTTTTTTTAGCCCGAGTACGAATTTACATTTTCTTGCATAATTATAATATTTTGTTTTAAGCCTCGGAGGACGTTAAATGGAAGTCAAAAAACGTTGTTGGGTTCGTGGTTTTGACTGGATAATATAATAACTGATAAGTAGTAATAAATAACGAACGCTTGCCTTTTTTAATTTTTCTCCCACTTCGCGCCCTCGTAGAGCTAGAGATCCTCCTTCCCGTCCTTTCTTCTCCCGTATCCCGTCTCCCGTACCCCTCCCGCCCCCTGTTATCCGCGGATCCCACTGCTCCCCCTCCTCCCTCCCCCCCCCCCCCAAAAGATACACTAGTTTTTGCCAATCGCAAAACATCAGTAAAAAACTGCCCATCCGAAAATTTAAATTAAGATCCCGAAAAACGTTTAGTGCCACACGGTGCCGGCTCAAAGCGCAATAAACTAGTTACCTTTATCCGTCAGGATTCAATATAAAATGACAGATGTGATGGTCCTATCTTGTGGAATTTTATAGAAATCTCATGGTGACGATCGTTTAAGTTATACTGGTACTTTTTACGGCTTTATTGGCAAAAAAAATACAATGTATTTCAAAACTGCACTTACCTTTTATTGTCCCGAGAACGAATTGAATTAAGGGTCGCCCAGAAAACATAATTCTGGTTCCCTTGAAATATTTTCAACCATAACTGATGGTTGTCAAGCCTCCATGTGCGACGACTTCTCCTATAAAGTGACCAATTTCACAATCATTTCGTTGCAAAAAATCAGCAGTAATAAGCTCCTGAAAAAATGTAAAATCTCTCAGGGCCGTGGCCAGAGAAAAATAAGGAATGTGGCAATATCCGTGGTTAAATTCCCCGCCTAGCTATTTAGGGTCTTTATGATGACTAAGTTTAAACAAAACACTGGGATCATGACTGAGGCAGGTGCCTCGGTTTGCCTCATACTGGCTACGGCCCTGTCTCTCATGCTACAGCGAACACGTTCTCTCGGATTTCTTTTTCCAGGTTTTTGGGTTGAATGATTCGCCTTTCGGTAACACAAAAGATTTCGGATTTCCTGAAAAGTTTTCCCTGTAATCCTCAGTGAATCTCCCGCCAAACGGTTCCAGTTCTCCACCGCTTAGCGTCGAGTGAAGACTGGAACTAACTTAAACAAAATGGCGGCGATCTCCTTGGGACTTCGTTAGTATATCAACACTGATACACACTCGGAAATGAATCGCTCAATAACACACTGCTTTTCGGTTTGATGTCAGGGTTTGACGGTTAAAGGTTTCAGCTACTCCATGCTTAAAAGGAAAACTTAGAGTGTACTTTTTATCAGGGAGAACGCTGGAGTTAAACATTCAGTTTCAATAAGCAAGATCAGTTTTAAGCTTTCTACGCTTAAGCTTATATTTTATGCCATCAATATTCGAAAATGTTTGTATTGCTATGGCAATCTATCGAGTATAAGATTTTGTTTTAAGGCTGAGAATGAAGGAGATTGCAGTACATTATGAGCCAAAGCACAGATAATTTACTTTGAACCTTTACTTGTTGGAAGCTGACAACTCTTCCTTCAGGATTACATGGGAGATTCTCCGATTATTTCAATAACGGCTTCCCTTGTGAGGGAATACCTCAGCAGAAAGGTGAGCATAAGCTACATTATTATTCGACTGTGACGTCATTTTAGCTTATAAGGGAAAGAGAACACGCAAAATATCGAGTTTACCTCGGTGTAAGAACCTGTGACTTTTTTCTTTGCTTTTTACCTATGTAGTATTGCATTCCCAGTTGACTCTGTTGTTTTATGCCTTTTGTTTTCTTTGTTTTACGTCACTCATGAGTTTCACAGGTTCTTACACCGAGGATGAGCCTATCCAAGTGTATTACACAGTAGATTGCCGTATTGCACCTTCTTAGTGTCGCAACTTGTGAAATATCTGTGCGTATTATCTGTTAAACCATCGTATAAGGTGTATGTATAAGCCCCTTTGATTATTTCAATAATGGCTTCCCTACTGAGGGAATACCTTAGTAGAAAGGTGAGCATAAGCTTGTAGCCCCGCTGAAAGGGTTGGTGGCATTTGACAATATAACATGAAAATAAGATAAGGGAAATTTTGCTATTTCGGCGAGACAGAGTCCCTTTAAGGGGCAATGTCACGTAATTTAACTATCGCCTTGACAAGCCAAAACAAATATTTGTGTCTTTACTGCAAATGGCCAGGATAGAAATGGATTACAACCCAGGGTACATTCTGTATAGACCCCACGCCACAGCCACCACAGGTCAAGTAGCCTTTCGTGGCTATGCCAGGTTAGTGAGGGTACGCCAGTTACGCCAAATATTGCCTTGATCACTCGCTTCAGTACACCGACATCTTGTCGATCGCACGCCGGTACGCAGCAAAATTTTAAAACCCATGCCTAAGATCTTCGGCGTAACCTAAACTAAATGCACTCTGGTTTGCAACTTGAAAGAATTAGCCAATTTTTGTGCCTACTACACATGTGCACATAGAAACTTACGCTATTAATTATTGATAGTGTCACTGAAAGTCTGTTAACCTAAAGTTTGTTAATAAGAACCTGTTTTCAGGAAGTTGTCAACATATGGAACTGCCAACACCAGAATGACAGCTGTAACAATAATGCAATCCACATATCACCAGGCAGCCGGAAAGAGATACGATTAAAGGGGATGAGAAGGGGGTGGAGGGTGGAGAGGGGTTGGGGGGTATCCTGTTTCCCAACCCCGTAATCAGATGCTGGTGTGTTAACTTTACACTTGATGGGATATTTTTAGAAACAATTTATTTTAAATTTTTAACTTTTTATTTGACACATGTATTTGATTATGCATTAAAAGGGGCTAAAGAGCACTCTACAAACCCTGGATAAAGAAATGCCAAGAACTGAGGATAGGTATGTGATTCTCTGTAAAGCAGCTTTTGGTAAATAAAATAAAATTATTAATTTACGTGTATGGTACAGAATGATTGCATTTTACAGTTTGGAGTTAAACATCAGGGATGTAGATTCAGTTTTTAACTGGTGGGAATATAGAACTGACAGACAGGTAAAAAATAGAAAAATGTAGTCCTTTTAAAGTTGCACTAGGCTTTAACAGCCAGAAAAATGAAGTTCACAGCCGGGTAATTTCCCTGGCTGCCGGCTATTATCTGCATCCTTGAAACATCCAGTTATTTGTTTTATTTTGTAGCATTAGCAACCGTGCACAACTTGCCAAAGAAATGCACATTGAAAAGCTTATGAAAAAGAACAAGGTCGGTAATTAACTATGTGATCTGTTAGTGTATTAATTCTTTGGTTTGAAAATTTTCAAACAAGTTTTAATTTTATTTCTCTTTTATGTCATATCGATTATTTACCAAAATCTTAGACATTTAAGGAAAATGGAAAATGTAACTGGTTTGATAATATTTCCAAACCAAATAAAAATTTGAACCACAATATCTCAAGCATCAACTCTTCTTTTGAGGAAACTTAAGCTTTTAAATTCTTTGAATATGTTGTACATGTACAGCTGTAGGTTAAAATTATTTCAAACTAGGTTAATTTTTATTTTCCATTGTCCCAGATTCATTAACATACATGTAACCTCAGACAAAGGAAAATAAAAATTAACCTACACTGTAGTTTGAAATAATTTTAACCTAAAATAATGTTTACCTATGACATACTGTATACAGTACCAGAGCTGACAGATATACTGTAAGCTTACAGAGAACAGTAAACAGAATGTGTTCCCTAGCATTTCCTGTTAGGTTAGTTCTGTCTGTGGATACTGGAAAATAAAAATTAACCTACACTGTTCTAGTTTGATTAATTTTAACCTAAAATAATTTTTACTTACGACATTATACAGTACCAGAGCTGACAGATGTAAGCTCACAGAGAACAGTAAACAGAACATGTTTCCTAGCATTTCCTGTTAGGTTAGTTCTGTCTGCGGATACTGTAGTTGTATTTATTTATTAAGCCTTTTACCAAAAAATTAATACAGAACTACATTTTATAAAGTTTCTTAACCAAATTAATTATCAGTCTGTGCTATATTGTAAAGTAGAGTTCATTTGGTCAGGAGCAGTTTTGATTTGGGAATTCATAACTACCAGTATTAAACTTTTCAACAACAAAAATTGGAATTAACATTTAATTTATCGGCTGCATTTTCTTTCAGGAGTTATCAGAACCATTTCGCACAATGCTGGAAGTCATTGTTCAGTTTATGAAAGATAGAGATATTCAAAGTTCTTCATCGTCTGTTGGAACAGAAAGACCAAGTCATAGGTCTAACTCAACAAGGTAATGTTTCATCGCGAGTGCACTGTGTGTAAACTCTTTGTCTACTCATTGTGCGTCTGCTATCTGTGACATTGTTATAATTCTCAATACAATGCACACATTGATTGGTTGATTCATGGTCACATGACATCTAACAAACAAACTGTTTCCCGCCAATTGTCCTAAGCTGGCAACATTTTTCGAAAGCGGGCAACAATTTTGATGTCAGAGGGGGGCATTGCACTGTTGCCCACTAGTGCGCGTGATCAGACCATGACAAAAGGTGGCGTGATTATGATGTGATTGATGTTTACCACGAGTGCTCGGTGCATTTTTCAAACTGAGTTGTGTTTTAAAAAAAAATGACTTAATGACTGATCCCTCGGGAAACAGTGAATTTTGTTTCCCTTGAATCTTGATGTTTCCCTCGGGACCAGTCATTAAGTATTTTATTGTTGAGCTTCCATCCTCAAATGCTCCTTGTAACTGTAAAACAGTCTCATCATTAATGCTGCACCAAATGTTGCTTGCATTGTTGCATTATTTTGCTACCGTAATGTCGTAAAAATTGCATGCAGTGTTGCTTGTGATGCTGCAATGTGTGTTCAGCCCTTTTTGTTAAATCCAGTTATTAATATTATATTTAACAATTAATATGTGCTCTAAATTTCTTTAGTGCGATAGTTGATGAGGGTGAAACCTGTCAATCAACTATCATGCATAGAAATCATGCAAGCATTAATCTACTAGTCCAGATGTTCAAAACTTAACAACAAGACAGGCTTGCATTTTTGTTGAATAATGATACATTTATTATAAATAAAAAACACACACTGACAACCGCACACTAGCTTTCTACAACAGGACAGATAGCAAGTAGCATAGCCAATAAGAGAACAGCATTTGTGGTAGAACGCTAGTAGATTTATACTAAAACAGAATAGATAGTAAGTAGTGTAGCCAATAAGAGAACAGCATTTGTGATAGAATGCTTGTAGATTTATACTAATATATTTAAATTGTGTGTGAAACATGTAGTTAGTGATATTTTGTTACTTATAGTAATAAGATGAGTACATTGAAAGTATGTTAATTTTAATTTCATTTTAGAGAAAGCAGAAAGGAATCCAGAGGTAGGACGAATGTGCAGCAATCAAACAACGACATTATTAATGACAAACAGAAACTGGATCCCGATAAAGAGGATAGAAAGGATTATGATGACCTCTTAAAACGGCTGGAGAAACCTTCAAGCAAGGTTCATAGTGTTAAAACAAGCTCAAAGCTTACAAATGACTTAAGAACACAAGTCAGGAAACATAATGATGAATTACACGAGGAGATTCCAGATACATCCGACACTGATGGTTTTGGGCAATCACGCAGTGCAGTGGTGCCTGCATCATTGAGTGATCAAATTGCAAAACAAAAAACTAAAAGAAGGCCTAATCATACCTTGGGTGGCCCAGTTGTTAGCTCTGGACTCGCTGTTAAGAGAGATGCAAGGACTCGTCACAGTACGGGAAGGCTGAGTAACAGCTTAACTGCAAAAAATAGTGGAAGCTTGTTTGGAGAAGAAGAGGAAAGCAAGGACTTGAGTGCTTTGCTGTCGCACAAGCAGGATGCACAGGATAATAAAGTAAGAGAGAAGGTCATACAATAATTATTAAGATGATCATGAGGGTGCAGATCCTATCAGCTTACCTTGCGATATCGTAATACCAATGAACCATTGTTCAAATAATGTTCAAGGTATGAAACCATGATTACATGTACCGTACTGCTCAAATGAGAGCTGACAGTCACTAATGTCTCAATTCTTGAGCCTTGAGACTCATTCCTCTAATATTGAAAATTGACGAAACAAGTCTGAAATGTACAGTCACCTTATGTGAGACAAGTTTCTTGAGTTTTGAGTTGAGAAATAGAGACCTTCTTGAGGCCAAAATACATGAAGAGCTTTTATATTATAAGTCTCATGAGCAAGGAACAGAGCTTCTGCTTATCTAGTATTTCTATTTTTAACAGACTGATGTACTTGACAATGCACAGAATGCTCCCCTTGATGAAATGGGTAAAGATCGGCACAAGTCGTGAGTACTGCTCTTTAAGATTAAGGAATACATGTACATTGTACAGTGTACATGTAATAACAACTTAATCCGTATCTCTTGTTTAACATTTTCAGTTTTGTCTATTTTTTTTATAATCAAATTATTTTTATCTATTCTCTGCCATAATTTTTTTAGGGCAGAGATTTCTCCCAGACAGCCTAGAAAAAGCACATCTCATAAAAGCTCAAGGTACACTGTATATTAATTATTTTGTCCTCAGTAAAACAATTTTAAAAATAAAACAAAATTTATGTTTAGTATAGTCAGAGGTTTTTGGAAGTTGAGTTGTTTTTAACATTTTCATTTTTTTTTTCACATAGAAACCAACCCGTCTCCAATTCCAGCAGGTCTCAAAAGGTAATTAAAATAATTAAATACCGTATTTATTCAATTAAGCGCCCTGGGCACTTAATAAATTTTTGGACCTTGAGAGTGGGCGCATATTCGAGGTGGGCGCTTAATTGAGGCTGGGCACTTATTAAATTTTCACCATTTTCAGCAACAACAACAACAACAATAATTATATTTCATTATTAAATAAATATAACATTATTTTCAACATTGACAACCCACAGTTAGCATAGCTAATCGAGGCGGGTTGTCAAAAATAAGAACAAAAATTAACTACTCAGCTTGAGTAGTACAATAAGTTTATTTTGCGACAAAACAATAATTAAATAATAACAAAACCAAAGCAGAATTTTAACTGTTCAGTGAAAGTTTCTTGAATTAAAATACTTCGGAAAACTCGGTCTTCGAGGAAGTCTCTTAGTAGTACTAAGTCAATTTCAATCTCATTGTCACTAAGGTCAATTAGCGAACTCTCTGGTGTTGCCTCCTAGAGGGGTGGGGTGGGCGCTTATTAACTTTTCCTACCTACAGGGTGGGCGCTTATTCGAGGTTGGGCACTTAATCAAACATAAGGAACCCACACGTTTATCAAGAATGATCATAGAATAAAGTTACAAATGGACTTACGTGATGTGGTGTTTCATTCCAAATGTGCCGTTACTTTTGTGCTGTTGAATAACCGGTGTTGAATAACTGAAATCAGTTTCTGCCGGGAATTTTAGCAGCTACAACGGTCCGATCAATTTCGAAATGATCGTGTCTGTAATTTTTTGAATGGTCTCGCATTTCACCGTCTGTTATAAATTTTAACTTGTCAGCTGTCATGCGGGATGGTTTCATATTTCGGTGTCTGGAAATAGGGAGAAGAGAAAATTGACAAGGGACGAAACTCATTTGAGGACAAATTTCTTCCGAAGCTGTTCCGCCTCTTAACCATCGGAATTAGGCCGTAAACCACACTGAGTAGCATTTGAAAGGTTGAAGTTGATGTCAGACCGTTTATTTTCCGTGGAAAACACGTTATTCACTAGTGAAATAAACAAAAATCTTTAGCTCCTTTATCATAGCATCAATGACTTAACTTGAGTGGATCGGAAGTTGCCCTACACGGTGTGGCGTTGTGTTTATCAATCAATATCTTTTGTTCAAGTGACCTTTTCCACACGCTAAATACATGCCAGAATATTTGTCGCACTATGTTCCTGGTTGTCTTGCGTGTAATTTATTTTCTTTCGCGGGGTTTCCTTTTCCTTCTTGGTGCACGCTCTGCATTCAAATATTCGATTTTAAATAGTCTATAACAGAATATCCAAGTTAGAGTTTGCCATTGTTTTTGAAATGTGTCCACAAATACATCCTCAGGGGTAAAAATGTGAATGGAATTTTTCAATATCTTGTCTTTCCTGTTGCATTTCAAATCTATCAAATGCAGGCATTATCTCAGAGATTTTTTGTGTTATCACAGGGTCCTAAATCTGTGCCAACAGAATGCTTCGCGTGAATCTCGTGAATGTTAACAGGCTTGTGATATGACCTTTAAAGGCTCCCTGGAGCTTTCGCGCATTGCATGGGCGACGTGGTCCACTCAAGTTCAGTCACTGATATGTCGATACAAGCTCTGGAGTTTCGACCCTTGTCACTCTCTCCCTCCCTTAACCGTTAAAAATTTAAACTCTTAATTTAATTAATAACAAACGGTTATGTGATATGCCGCATGACGGCAAAATGCGAGACACTGACAAGTTAAAATTTAATAACAGACGGTGAAATGCGAGACCATTCAAAAAATTACAGACACGATCATTTCGAATTTGATCGGACCGTTGTAGCTGCTAAAAATCCGGCGGAAACTGATTTCAGTTATCCAACACCAGTTATTCAACAGCACAAAAGTAAGGGCACATTTGGAATGAAACACTACATCACGTAAGTCCATTTGTAACTTTATTCTATGATCATTCTTGATAAACGTGTGGGTTCCCTATGATCAAATAAATACAGTAACAACATACCATCATTCAAGTCAAGAACAATAATTTTTGCATTTTGTTTTGGAGTACAAATACACATTGAAATTAGTGTAAATATGACACAATATTACCTACCGGTAACACTCTTCTGACTGCGCAACTTAGGACTTAGGAGATGACTTGTCTAATAAACAATTTATTCAGCTGGAAGTTGTTTAATCATCAATTTCAGTACCAGTAATCATACTTGTTTTATTTTTTCTTGCCAAAGGCTCAAAAAATATAACTAACTCAAAAAATACCCAGCTTTATTATACAAGTTTTCACTCAATATTCATCCTGATGCAAATACAGTCGAACCTGTATTAAGCAGCACCATATTAAGCAACACCATATTAAAGGGGCTATGTCGCAAGGTGAGTTTGCACAATGAGTTCCTGTAATGTGACGTCACTTGACGTCACACATGTCAAATTTCTATTGTACCCTCCCGGATCGCGGCAAGTTTTATTGCTCTTGCACTCATATTGAACCATGCGAGGTAAACAAACACACGATCAATTTCGCTTTTAAATTCCTCCCCAAGTTCCACCACTACTGGAAGACATCGAATTTTTCGAAGGTACGACTAACAAATCGCAGAAATAATTTAACAAAAATCTAGCCAAGTAAAATACTCTAACTACATTTGTAATTTGTAAACTTGAGATCTATCCTTCCACCCAATACGACGGGATGGAACGGATTGCAGCGAATTTGACAGTAATGGCAGCCAACTTGATAAAAAGCCACCGGACGTTTTTCAAGTTGTTAGTACCCAGTATTCACCCGCCATCCTCGCGACATAGCCCCTTTAAGCGGTCACCCTCTATTAAGCGGTCACTTAACAAATCCCCATGAATTAAATCTCTCCCCATATTTACTGTAAACTTGACCTCTTTTAAGCGGTCACCTCTATTAAGCAGTCAGTTGGCTATTCCCCGAGGGTGACCGCTTAATAGAGGTTTGACTGTACTAGGAGGAGGGTCATCACATAGAAATGAACAGGTGTATTTATTTTATTTATTTAATATTTATTTATTAACAATTTATTCAGCTGGATGTTGTTTAATCATCGATTTCAGTAATCATACTTGTCCATTTTATTTTTTCTCACCAAAGGCTCAAAAAAATATAAATGACTCAAAAAATACCCAGCTTTATTACACAATTTTTCACTCAATAACCTGTACACTGTATTAATTTTTATCCTGATGCAAATACCAGGAGGAGGGTCTTCACATAAAAATGAACAAGTTTATTTATTTATTTTATTTATTTATTAACAATATTATTTTATTCAGCTCAGGAAGTTGTTTAATAATCAATTTCAGTAATCATACTTGTCCATTTTATTTTCTCTCACCAAAGGCTCAAAAAAGTATATATATAACTGACTCAAAAAATACCCAGCTTTATTACACAATAACTCACTAACCTCTACACTGTATTTAAATTTATCCTGATACAAATACCAGGAGGAGGGTCTTGACATAAAAATTAACAGATGGCACAATCCATATACTACATGCTAGTCCTAGCTAACAGCAACTTAACTCTTCTTTTTTTCTAATTCTAATATCTTTTTTTTTGGTAGGCTAAAAGTAGTGATCTGGTGTTTGAAGACATTGATGACGACTTAGATCAAGAACTTGGACAGTTGTCCTTAGGTACTGCAATAGCTATGCTTTATAAGTTCTGTAGAATTCTGAAAGCAGCTGTCCCCATTACTTTGAGAATTACCAACCTTAAGGGGTCACAACTTTTGTTAAATGCATCGCCAATAGATGAGCTTGGATACACAGGTATCCATGGCAACCACCTGGCACCATCACACTCAGTCTGACAATATCAGTGGAGATACTTGCCGAACCCGAATACTTACCGAACCAACTGTGGAGAGGGAGGGATGAAAAAATTCAGGCTTGAACGGCATCCATGACCTTACGATACCGGTGCAAATTGCTCTATCCACAAAGCTACAAGCCTGAATTTTTTCAGGTTGCTTTTTCAACTGCAAAGCTGAATTACAGTCCGTACTGCGCAATCTTGGGGTTTGTTTTCATTTTTTGTTTTGAATTTGTTGATGTGTTACACTTCGGTAATAGCATACAGCTTGTACATGGAGTAAATGGGAGTAAACCGTCAGTCTGCCATTATGGCCGTTGTGTTTACGAATGCTCAATGAGCTGAAACGACGGTTTGGGAAAACTTTGGGGTTCTTTTACTTATTATTATTGTTTGGCAAGGATATCTGATGTTAATAATGAAGGACTGAAAAGGTAAGTTTGTCCCGTAATTTTCATTTTCTCGAGAAAACATTCCTTGTTTGTGAGTCTCACAAACATTGCCGAGCTGAGATTGTGCAGTATGGACTGTAATTCATCTTTAAGTTGATAGCACACTGGGAGGATCACAAATTTCACCCATGTTTCATCTGCAGTTCACATTATAATTTATATGATTTTCATAAATATTATATGAATTGGAAGGAGATAAAGATAAAGGGGTGCCTGGACAAAAGCCCCAAGTGACTTCTGATAAAACTGCTACACTGTAGATTTTCATTCCAAATTGCCTTGTACATGTATTCCATGCCATTTTGCATGCCATGGGCGTGGATGGCAAGCACCATAGGCGTAGGCCCTCTAAAATGCCATTTCCAGCATTGCTGAGACTCAAAAAGCATTTTTTGTGAAGTCAAATGAAGATATAAAAGAGAGACATGAAGACCCAAACAATTTTTAAAAAAAAATGCTGCTCAAAGGGAAAGTTGCAGCCGCAGACCTCGAAAAAAGTCCCATCCAGTCATCTGGGACGGGCGACCCCGTAGCTGTCCAAACGATGTCTGTGATTGGCGAACGATACAATTGATATATCACTTGAACAATGCCCCTATCACTAATCCCTATCCCAGCGGGACAAATCTATTGTTTTCTTAGCGAATCACAGACATCGTTTGGACAAGTGCTGGACTACCCTCCGGGACAGGTAGTTTTATGTGTTGGGCAGGTTACTTTCCCCACTCACTTGCCAATGGGCAAGGATATGGACAAACTGCCTGTGAACTAAGCGTAAGTAACAATTTATAAACACTTGTCTGGGCAAGTAATACTTACAATGTGTAGTTCCAGTAAAAATCCATACCCACCCCATGGAAGGTCATTGGAAATTCCTAGGGTGAGGGGGGGGGGGGGGGGGTCTTAAAAGCCAACATTTTAGAAGCAAAGTATGAAGCTAAACTGGAATTTCCTGTGGGGATGGGGGATGCTAAACAAAAAAACCTTCCGCGGGGGAAGTATGGATATTTTCTGGAACTGCACAATGTAAGACTTGCTTGCCCTTCAATTTCAGTTGTTTTAGCCCTTTACCCCCTCAACCCCTCCCATCTGCCCTGCATTAATTTTGGAATTCTGCAGTATCTTACACTGATAATTAATTCTAGCTTGTTTGTAATTTGATAAGATGAGCTGATTAGGTTTTGTATGTTTAGGTCCCAGGAAAATTGCACCGGTTGACATCGAAAGCAAACCCATCTCTCTGGAGATAGCCATGGTATGTTTTAGTTAAGAAATTTTTTAAAGAGTCTGAGCTTTTTTGAAGAAATTCTGAAAAGAATTTTAGGCCATTTTTTGGGAATTTTGTATCCAAGCCTAATTAACATCCACTCTGAGATTCAAGTCTTTTGGCCTAAGGTATGCAACCACCACTTACTTGCATTTCCTTTATTTATATGACTTTGGTTTTGCACATTTTTTGACTGTTAGGGCTTGAAAAACCTGATATTTGGAAATTCTAAAGCAAGTTTTACACCTGAATGGAGAAATCAAAGCTTTTCCTTCTGCGACTTGTACGCATTGGAATATGGTATTGTACAACTTAAGGTAATGATGACATTATAATGCTGCTAGAATCAGGAGTAACCAGTAACGAATCATTTCGTTGGAAAGCTGTCAGTGTTAGATAAGAGAGGGGTCTCAGGTTAAAAACCCGTCAAGGCTGGCTTCTGACCTGACAAATCAAATGGCTAACTCAAGAAGATTTAGAGCTACCCACAACCTGTTGACCCCTTAAAATTATTCATTGACTCCCTGCCTTTGAAAGTTAACTGTCAGCTGGTCACACACGAGCCACAGACTGCCCACTCAGCTGGTCACACACGAACCACAAGTTACCCACTCAACTGGTCACACACGAGCCACAGGCTACCCACTCAGCTGGTCACACATGAGCCACAGGCTGCCCATTTAGCTGGTCACACATGAGCCACAGGCTTTCCACTCAGCTGGTCACACACAAGCCACAGGCTGCCCACTCAACTGGTCACAGACGAGCCACAGGCTGCCCACTCAGCCAGAGCTTAACACGGTTTCTATAGCATAAAGCAACTACTCGTAGGAGTATACACCGAATGCAAATATGGCCGTCCAACAATTTTTTGTTTGGACAGGTTCTCAAGAAAAAAAAAAGCAATTGAATAATGATAAAGATCAGGTCAGATTAAGTCATTGTGTGCATTTTCAAGGCCATAGTCTTATTTCAGGAGAAGTTAGTCAATCAAATTTTGGGAAAAACATGAAAGCGAGGCTAGTGAGGCTAGATTGTTTTTTCTCACACAAATGCTTAAAATTTCAGTGAGCCATAACTTTGCAACCATTTAACCAAAAACACTCAAACTTTGCAAGATGATACATTTAGCAGCACTTGTTTCCGTGATATCATTAATTGCGCTGAAAGCTTGGCCAAACAAAAGACTGCCTGACGGCCATATTTGCATTCGGTGTATTGCTACTGTATCCCCCCTGGATGGGATACTGTTCCATTGCAAGGCTATCCCCAACATTATGTCGCCTTGAGTACCCATTTATACACCAGGGTGGAAAGAGACAATGTGGAGCAAAGTTATGTTAACCCTTTCTCTCTGAGTCAATTATGGAGACATGTAAGTGTAGTTCTAACTTTTGAGTCTGTTGATGAAATCCTATGGTGTGACCATTCAAATGAAACCTCTTTAGCAGTACTTTTGCATGGTACCATTTTTTCTAACTTTTGAGTCTGTTGATGAAATCCTATGGTGTGACCATTCAAATGAAACCTCTTCAACAGTACTTTTGCATGGTACCATTTGTTCTAACTTTTGAGTCTGGACAAAATCCTATGGTGTGACCATTCAAATGAAACCTCTTCAGAAGTACTTTTGCATGGTACCATTTGTTCTAACCTTTGAGTCTGTTGATGAAATCCTATGGTGTGACCATTCAAATTAAACAATTCAGCAGTACTTTGCATGGTACCATTTGTTCTAACTTTTGAGTCTATGGATGAAATCCCATGGTGTAACCATTCAAATAAAACCTCTTCGGCAATACTTTTGCATGGTACCATTTGTTTTTCAATATTTTACAAATTAAAATGTGGGATTTTTCTTGAATTTTGATGTTTGGCACCCTTGGCCAGTTAAAGGTTTAAGGAAACAAAATGACTGCTGAGCCAGGGCTGGAACCTCCGACCTTCAAATGTGAAGTTCAACGTGCCAACCACTACACCACCGCGCCTCCAGGTGAACAGAAAACAGTTACCACTGATGTTTCTTTTCAGGGCGGACCTTGTGGTGTGCTGGCTGCCGTTCAAGCATTTGTTCTCAAGCATCTGCTGTTTGGCGGAAAGAAAGCGGACACTAAAAAGTACAGTGTTTACGGATCCATTTTGGGGGTGCTGTTATTTTTTAGGGCCAAGATGGGGGGTATGGTAGGGTAGGGGGGCGGCGTCTGCATAACAGCTAGTGAGTACTGTAACATTTCAATTTTAGGCATGCAACAGATCGGTCTGTCAGCAGTGTTTACAGGCCTGTTTTGAGCGGGTTGTAATTTTTTGGAGCGGTGGGGCGGGGGGGGGGGGGGGGGGGGGGGGTCTGCATAACAACATACATTAAAATTTTGGGCCATACAACAGAGAACGTCTAAAATTGATAATTTGTCTAGATATCTTCCCAGTCCTTTACTGGGAACTTCAAAGATTCGTCCGATGGATAATTCCTCTCTAGACAAGTATAAATTTGGCCAATGACGGGAGATAGTTTCATTTTAACAGTCTGTCATTTCATTGTTTTTAGGAAGCTTCAGCCATCATCACGAGAAAGAACCAAAGCTCTAACATCTGCTATCAGTGAAATACTATGGAGATCAGGAGAGAGCAAAAGCGCTACAGTAGCATTGTAAGTTGGCGTAGAATTATTTTCATAGAAAGCTAAAATTGCCAATAATTGGCTGGTTGACAGTCTTCTCGTTGGCAGAGTCTACCTGCTATAGATGGTTTTCACTCACGTGACCTTCAGTCCTGTGGGACTCAAATGACAAAGGCCATGGCGGCCATGTTGGTGCACATAACAAAGGAAGTTCATGAAAATTCTTTTGTAGGTGTGCACCAACATGGCCGCCGTGACGTAACCTGAAAACCACCTATAGCTCAGAAGGAGGTCGGACACGTTATTGGGAGTTATATGACGTAATGTCAACACTTGGAATTTTATCTTCAATAAATTTTTAAGTGTAAAAAGAAAGTCTAAAGTTCCCACCAAGGCTCGAACCTGTGACCTCAGGCAGTATCTAGATTGTCAGAGAGCCTACACGACAACAACACTATCGAGCTGCTTTTTTCAATTCGGTTTAAATAACTATAATACCTGCTAAACCTAACCCTAATTAAAAGCTAACCAGTCAGGCTTAGGATTATGGGTAGTATCTGGTTCTTATATTACATGATATTCGACCTTCTTCTGAACTATAGCATTTAGACTCTACCTTTCTCGTCGACCTAATGCGTCAGCCATTTCCAGGCATGATCATCCCCTCCTGGGCACGAACATCCCCCCTGGGCACGATCACGCCCCCCGGGGATACATCCCCCCTCCCCTCCCCTGCCACATCAATAGTTAGAGACAAACGATCAAGTGAAATTCAGCCGAGACCAGCCAATTATTGATGTCTGTCTTAGCGAAGTGTCCGCCTTACACTAACAGGGGTATGAAAAATTTAAAAATGTTGATGTTAAAGTGCCAAAAATTTATGAGAAAGTTCCAAACGTTTCGGGCTTTGCCCTTCTTCGGTGGATGTTGGATGGTATGTTCGTTAAGAAATACGCCACGACATCTTACAGGGGTGTCCGTCTTAAGGGAGTTTAATGGCATGTAAGTGTTACATTATTCACACTGATTCATTGCAGACCCACAGGCGGTTCTAATGTTTTTGGTGCAGGACGATACAAACCCGACCAGCTAACAGAAGCGGTAAGAAGGCTTCCCTGGCTTCCCAAAAACGGTTTTCCCTTTTTGGTACAAAATCGAAGAAAAGGCCCGCATGCTGCTATGTCAGTATAAAGTTTTATGTTTTGTCTGCCAATACCTGCGTCGTGTTAATATCTGTTAGAAGTTGGCATCCTTTTTGTAAGTTAAGAATAAACTTATATCTCAGTGCGTAAATCCTTTTTCAGTCCATTACAAAAGCAGACAAACCACCGATCGTCAAACATCGACAATCGTCGGAAAAGGATACTGCTCCTGGACGAAACGTTCGGACTCCCCTTCCCTCTCTTAAATGTTTTGCTCCACCGACCCCACCCCCTTTCTCCGACTCCCCACCCTCCCCTCCCTTTAACGCCGTCTCCATGGGTAAGGCAGGTGATCATTATATATCGCGGGCTCAATGTTAACAGTCGATCGACCAAAGGAGTGAAAATTTCCATTGTCCTCGTCTGCAATAACTCGTTCAACGCTTTGCATATTTACGAGTTAAAAGGTCGCATAAAGTGAGGAAGAAAACAAATAAGGAAGATCGAAGGTTAGCAGGTGTAGTAAAACCGGAGGTTGTGTTTTGTACTTGAGAGTTTTCGTTTTATTGAAAATTGCAGTTAGTTAAAGGCCACCTTCGCCCAAAATGCTGTGCGCCGTGATCACTTTCTCTGCTGAATTTCGTGAAATTCACGCTCGAATGCGTGCAACCAATCAGATCACGCGTATGAACAATGGAGCATTTCGAAACAAAAACAAACGACCGCGACGTCTTTTGGGTGAAGGTGGGCTTTTAACACAATGACTAAAACACAGGTCATTCTCTTCCAGCTTGTTTTGTACAGCTTCAAGTCTTCAGAAAGTCTTCATAGCTTTATCTCTCAAAATATAGCACTGGTACGTAACATTTTGAGAAAGTGCGTAGACCTCTTTCATAATGGCGGCCGATTTATTTATTCTTTTATATGTATGTTAATTAGCCTCACTGACCTCATTTTAGAGTAAAGATTCTTTTGAATTTTGCTCATGTTTCCGAGGCCAGTGAGGCTAATTAACATACATATAAAAGAATAAATAAATCGGCCGCCATTATGAAAGAGGTCTATAGACCGCTTGAGTGAAGGCTGACATATCCTGCAATATGAGTAGTTTCAATGTTTGAGCTCTTCAGTAGTATTTTAATGTGATACTGTCCGTTTTCAGTATTTTGGCAATAAAATTAATTTTTCTCCATTTTCAGTTTGAGTCTGATAGTAGCAGTGGATGTATTTTACTGTTGTATTCTGTGGTCTTGTCGAGATCAATACAAAAGTAAGTAAACTGTTACGCCTACAGTGTGACTATTCAAATGAAAGCTATTGAGTAGTACTTTCCTGTGGTACTGTTTATTGTGTGGTACAAGGTCATTCGGTGGCTCTTACTTTTGAGTCTGTGGATGAAATCCTAAAGTGTAACCATTCAATTGAAAGCTACTGAGCTGTACTTTCCTGTGGTGCTGTTTATTATACTGTACAAGGTGGTTCTAACTTTTGAGTCTGTGGATGAAATCCTAAAGTGTGACCATTCAAATGAAAGCTACTGAGCTGTACTTTCCTGTGGTGCTGTTTATTATACTGTACAAGGTGGTTCTAACTTTTGAGTCTGTGGATGATATCCTAAAGTGTGACCATTCAAATGAAAGCTACTGAGCAGTACTTTCCTGTAGTGCTGTTTATAATGCTGTACAAGGTGGTTCTAACTTTTGACTCGGTGGATGAAATCCTAAAGTGTGACCATTCAAAAGAAAGCTATTGAGCAGTACTTTCCTGTGGTGCTGTTTATTATACTGTACAAGGTGGTTCTAACTTTTAAGCCTGTGGTTGAAATCCTACCAAGTGACCACTAAAATAAAAGCTACTGATCAGTACTTACCTGTGGTGCTGTTTATCACTGATGTGCAATGTGGTTCTATAACTTTTGAGTTCGCAGATAAGGGGGGAGTTTATGAAATTGAGAAAAAATAAGTTATATAGATTTAATGAAGCTTTAAAATTTGAATATGAAGTTAATAATTAGTAGATGGCCTTGGTGTTTCAAAAATAATTTTCTTTCTTATCAATATCCCTTCTTTAAACTCTTACAATGATGTCATTCATTGTTCCCCTCAAAGAACTGTGGCATTTGCACCCAGAGGAGTTGACTGATTGAAATTGTTGTTTTAGAGTGACGTCAGATATGGATGAACCCCAAGGCAGGCTTATGGGGGCCCATGACTACTGTACACAGGTTTGGTTTCTAGTATACACTACTAACATTCCTTGTGTTTTCTCGGGTATAGTCGAGTGAGCGACACTCGCGCGCGAGACAGAATCGCATGACGCGATCGCGTGTCGTGTCTCCTCGCGGCAAACATTTTCACGCACGCTCGCGTGTTTCGCCTGGTTGACTAATCCCTGAGAGAAAAGAGTACCTCCTTGAAAAGTGTATTCGGTGTTGTTGCTAAGCCTAGAAAAAAGCCCTCAGTTTTGAACATCTTTTTTTAATGAATAGTTCTTAGCTATGGAAAAAATCGAGGTCCGTTTGTTTCCTCGTTTCGTTTTATCACATATTATCGAATGTGCTTATACTCTGTGGTGAGTAAAATGACCCGGGGTCTTCTCATATGCTGAATTGGAGCTGAATTGGGCGATAACATTATTAATGCCCGTTATGAAAGCCCGTTTGCCCATGTCTCTCACCGTCTCATGGTAAAACTTGTAGGGGACCTCCGGCGGGACTCCCATATACCAATGACGGGAATGATCGTCGGGAATTATGAAAGAAACCTCTGACAAAGGGGTGCCAGAAACCCGTTTAATATCGCTCACATTAATTTTTATCCCCAAGAGGTACTTATTCTTTCTGAAAAGCTCTTCCTGTCAGCTTAGTCGTCAGCTTATTTTTCTGGCGTAATAAACCCTATCAGGGTACAAGAATAACTCTGACAATGATCGTTTTCAGTTCAAACACCCTTAGTGGTACCAAACACGAAACGAGTATTATGATATTTTTCATAGTTTCTGGAGTGGGGAATGGAAAGGTTTGTACAGGCATGCGCATAGCGTGATACAGTCCCTGGAATTGTTTTGTTTTGTGTTTTATAGGAACTGGTGAATTTATTAATCACTGGGAAGGCTGTCTCTAACGCGTTTGACAACATCATGGAGATTGACACGGGGGGAGCGACAAAGGTATAATGTAAGAAAATACGAGGCTCGCAGTTATGTTGCAGTTATTTCATCCTCAGACTCAAAAGTTAGAACCACCTTGTACAGCATAATAAACAGCACCACAGGAAAGTACTGCTCAATAGCTTTCATTGAAATGGTCACACTTAAGGATTTCATCCACAGACTCAAAAGTTAGCACCACCTCGTACAGCATAAACAGTACCACAGGAAAGTACTGCTCAGTAGCTTTCATTTGAATGGTCACACTTTAGGATTTCATCCACAGACTCAAAAGTTAGCACCACCTCGTACAGCATAAACAGTACCACAGGAAAGTACTGCTCAGTAGCTTTCATTTGAATGATCACACTTTAGGATTTTATCTGCAGACTCAAAAGTTAGCACCACCTCGTACAGCATAAACAGTACCACAGGAAAGTACTGCTCAATAGCTTTCATTTGAATGGTCACACTTTAGGATTTTATCCGCAGACTTTAAAAGTTAGCACCGTACAGCATAAACAGTACCACAGGAAAGTACTGCTCAGTAGCTTTCATTTGAATGGTCACACTTTAGGATTTCATCCACGGACTCAAACGTTAGAACCACCTTAAACAGCATAATAAACAGTACCACAGGAAAGTACTGCTCAGTAGCTTTTATTTGAATGGTCACACTGTAGGATTTAATCCACAGGTTCAAAAGTTAGAACCACCTTGAAGAATAATAAACAGCACCACTGGAAAGTGCTGCTCGATTGCTTTTATTTGAATGGCCACACTATTGGATTTCATCCACAGTCTCAAAAGTTAGAACCACCTTGTACAGCATAATAAACATTACCACAGGAAAGTATTGCTCAATAGCTTTCATTTGAATGGTCACACTTTAGGATTTCATCCGCAGACTCAAAAGTTAGAACCACCTTGTACAGCATAATAAACAGTATCACAGGAAAGTACTGCTCGATCGCTCTCATTTTAACGTACCAGAGGTAATATTCTACATATTTGCCTTAGATTAGCTTTTGCTTCCTGCGGGCCTGTCTTGTAAATTGTATAATAATCAACTAATAAAGATTTTTGTTGTTGTTTTTGCTGTTGTTTGTAGAATGTCTTCAAAGGGATAGAAAAACAAAGCGACATTGGGTTTCTGTCGTTATTTGAGCATTACAAGTCATGCGAGGTAAGTAATATCCTAAATATTTAAAGCAACATGTAAAGTTGCTTTAAACAGGAAAAACTTGTTTGGAGTTTTAATTGACAGGTTAATTCTTGATTAACAGGACTGGAGTGCGATCGAAACGGAATACAAAATCAAAGTGCTCTAAGAGCCATCTTGTGAATACGAAACAACGTAAGGTTAAATAAGTTTAAGGTTAAATAAGGTTAAGTCCACAGATTGGTTAAAATTGTCCATACTGAGTTTGAAGTCAAAGAATTGAAGAGTAAAACAGATTTAAAACGACCAAAACATCTTAGCGTGACATAATATGCATTGTGTGAAACAAGACTGTCTAGACAACTGAATGACGTAATAACACTGGGGAATTAAAATACAACAATCATCTTTTAACACCTAATACACTGGGGAATTACAAAAGTTTACGAATGATGGAGCGAGGGAATCTGTTCCCGTATAGATGGTTTTCACGGTGGCAACTACAATAGAATTTTAATGAACTTCTTATGTTATGTACACCAACATGGCTGCCATGGCCTTTGTCATTTGAGTCCCACAGGACTGAAGGTCACGTGAGTGAAAACCATCTATACTATATCTCGCTCAACGCTTTGTGTATTCACGAGATTAAAACATAATAAAGCGCAATGGTTCGCGACTTTTTCTTTAGGTTGGCGTGAATTACAAGAGTCCTAAGTATCCTATCTGGGTGATTTGCAGTGAGAGTCATTTCAGCGTCTTGTTCTCTGCTGACAGAAATCTTTTAGATGACTGGTAAGCTTATGTTGTGCTAACTTACTAGACCGGTTTTCAAGGCATTGCTACGCCTCGTGATTGGCTAAAAAATCTCGCGCCACTTTATCAACCAATCAGAAGTAAAACTAAAACCAATAGACTATTTTGCTAATGTTGTGTTTCCAGTGCATCTTGGGTAGTTCCAGTCCTTTGTGGGGGCAAACGACCAGTTTGGCAGGTAATTTGAAATTTTAATTTTGGCCGTTTGCCCCAACAAAGGACTAGAACTACCCAAGATGCACTCGGAACACAACATTAGTAAAATAGTCTATTGCGACTTGTTCCACTCGTTTTCCCGCGCTTGGCGCCGGCTACATGCATTTGCTTGGCGTTCTGATTGGTTCATTTGATTGTCTGATTGACCAGGGTAATAACTATACTTCGTTTTTGGTTTTTGGACACTTAATTTGAAAACTGCTCTATAATGCAGATGATAGCTCCGCCCATGATCGCATGTTGCATAAGCCAATGGCACTCCGCTTTGAAATACAGTCCGACCTCTATTAAGCGGCCACCCTCGGGACTTTAAAAACTGGCCGCTTAATAGAGGTTGGCCGTTTAATAGAGGTACAATATAAATTGGATAGAAATGGCAATCAACGTAATTTTATTGCCTCTATATAGCAAAACGCTTGTTGAAAAGTGAACATATGTGACGATAAATGCAAAAATCATTGAAACAAAAAATTAAGTGCTATGTATTTGCGCATGTCAAGTCAAGTTCTAGCTCTAACACAGAGAGCATTTAGTCGATAAGTACAGTATTTTTTAGTGTTCAGTATGTACAGGAAAATATGCAAATCTATGTAACAAAGTTTCTTTGGCCTTTTTTGCATCAACAGTCTGTAAAAATTTTAGCTCAAAATATTTCACGGACGATTTATTTAAAATAATCCGTCACTGCTGTTTGCCGTTGCTCGGAGTTGTAACGAGGAGATCAAGTCATTTGCCTTTCCGATAGATAGGGCAAGGTCCTGGTAACCGTGAAACTGGGCAGTGTCGGAGTTGATCGGTGGTGCGCATGGCCTCTGCAAGGCTTTTGATATTATCTTCATATTATCTGTCACTATTTCGCTTGAAGAGATAATTTGCTGGCCGCTTAAAAGAGGTAAAAAAAAAACAACGAATACTGAACTTGCAACAGCAAAAAGGTGGCCGCGGCCGCTTAATAGAGGTGGCCGTTGAATAGAGGTATCAAATACAGCACTTTAATGACAAATAATTCGGGACTTTGGAAAGTGGCCGCCTAATGGAGGGTGGCCGCTTGATAGTTGGCCGCTTAATAGAGGTCCGACTGTAGATGTAGCAACTACCGGCTGCTGGTTCAAAAAATGTCCAGCCAGCCTTCATTGCAGACGAGCGCTGAAATACACAGGCCGAGTGAACTTTCGCAACGACTTCTGGGATCGTTACAAGGGACGCTTCTTTTGTCTTCGTCCTAGGACAGTCCCAGAAGTCGTTGCGAAAGTTCACTCGGCCAAGTTTCCTTCTCGTTTCTAAAGTGGCGAATAGCGGCTAAGGGAGTGGGAACCAAAATGGCGGTGAAGTGCCAGACAAATTTGAAGATCAGCGCTCATGCACCCACAAAAAACAAACGCCTGTATGTTATGCTGGCGAATGTTGAATGTTAAAATGTGCTATCCAAGTGCCTGACTGACTGAATGACTGGCTGGCTGACTAACTGACTGACTGACTGAGTGAGTGACTGACTGACTGACTGATTGACTGACTGACTGATTGACTGACCGACTGACTGAATGACAGTGATTGGCTGGCTGACGGACGGACTGGCGGAATGACTGACTGACTGGCGGAATGACTGACAGACTGACTGACTGACTGCCAGGCTGACTTATTGACCAACTGACTGACTGGCTGACTGACAGGATGACTGGTTGAGTGAGAAAGTGACTGGCTGGTTGACTGACTGACTGACAGACAGACTTGACTAGCTGACTGACTGGCTGAATGAATGACTGACTGACTGACTGACTGACTGGCTGGCTAGTTGGCTGATTGACTGGCTAGCTGGCATTGATTCATTTTGTGTTTAATTGATGACTGACTGATTGCCAGTTGTCCCTTTATTCTTGTTGCACACAGGAGGTTAGAAAAGAAGTTTGATCTTTATTACTATGATGGTCTCGCTCGACAGGACGAGGAGATTAGATTGACAGTCGGTGAGTGTACGTTTTAGGAACTCCTGTCATGAAGTTTTATTGGTGGATTGTGACTACTTGCAGGACGGGCGAGGGGGGGGGGGACAGGACGGGACGAACAGAGAAGACATGCCACTCAATCATGTGTCAACGGTCACAATGATCGTTGACATCAGTCTTCATTGGCGGGTTCAGATTTTCTCTGATAAGTTCCATGGCACACTTTACCACGGGAAATGGCCTTTCTACCACGGGAAAAATGTGTCTGGCACGTGTGACAGATCTCCCCGAAGTCACAGTATAAGATGCATAAAAGAAGCGCTCATAACATTTACCGCGTAAAAAGTAGGAAGTGTTTAGATACCTGTGATAAATGAACTAATCAAGAGAAACCGCACAGTGAATTACCAAAGAATTTACCGTGGTAAGTAAGTAATAACGCATGTAATTGCATTTTCCACGGCCAAAAGAACCCCTAAGATGATATATTGCTGGATTCTTTACCATGGGAAATTCCATTTTCCGTGGTGTGTGTAACCGCACCTAACATAAGAAGGGAGCTGCTGAGTTGAAAACGGAAGTAAAATTGATTTCGATTGGCAAGAACACCAGAATACGCTTGTACAGGAAATATTTGTATAATTATACACACAGAGATGCTCAATCATCTTCCTTTTTTTCGCCATTTTCTTGATATAGATACCACAAGAGAATGTCCGGAGTACAAAGATACCGATCTTGTTCCTCCGCTGGAGCACTGCATTAGAACAAGGTGAGGTCCACCGAGTGGGTTACCTGTGGTTCTAGTATGTTCTTACTTACTAAACGCAAGTTACCGTTGGCTTCCTAATGTATAATTTTTATCGATCTTCACAGATGGAAAAATGCTGTCATAGACTGGAATGGATCGGAACCTATCTTATGATATTTCGCCTCTCCCATTGTACTGAATCGATCCAATGGAGGCTCTCGAATCAAGACTCCAGGCCTCGGTTGTTCAGAACGTGGATAGATTATTTATCGGTTGAATCACTACCCCGCGGATAAGCATTAAAGCGGATTTAATTTGAGCGTTGAAAGTAATTTCGTAATTGCTAAACGATTTGTGATTGGCTAAAAAGTCTCGCGCCACTTTCTCAACCAATCAGAAGTAAAACCAAAACCAATCGTGACTTGCTCGCCGCGTTTTCCCGCGCTTGGCGCCGCCGACATGTTATTGCTTCGAGCTCTGATTGGTTCATTGGATTGTCTGCGTGTGTTGTGATTGGTCAGAGTAATTGCTGAGTGATTACTTTGGTTTTAGTTTTACTACACCCAATTGAAACCCGCTCTTATAAAAGCAATTGCGTCCTCCACTTGGATAAATATTTATCTAGTGGATCGAAATACCCAACTTTCTAACAACCAAGGCCAGAAATCTTCCCAGCACAAACTTGACAAGTTGCAGTTTTAGTACCTGATTTACCCTAACGGTACTAAGTACAAAACAGCGTTACGGAGAAAAACTTTACAACGCCGAGCTTTCATTTGAATAGTAACACTTTAGGTCACTGCGAGGCATTACTTCTCAGTAACCTAAATTTGGTCACATTTCAAGATTTCATCTGCAGACTTGGAGCCTCTTTAAAAGAATCAAAATTTGCTCTTCGGAAACAGACTTACAAGTTTACCCCAGGGATAGAAAATTACGAAATCGTCGACAAATTGTCAAGCATTGTAGAATGAATCTTGTGACAACTATGCACCAAACTTACGACGCGCTTGACACGTCACAATAATCTTGCTATACTGTAAATAAATTTGTGACAACTGATTCTGTGTATGAGGTATTTAATCGTCATGTTTAATAGCCTGCCTGCCACCCCCCTCCCCCCTCCCCCCCCCCCCCTCT
>JAJGOT010000143.1:772500-840000 GCA_022457155.1 Cladopsammia gracilis | reverse complement strand
TACCCACCTTCACTTCGGTGAATAGTTGTTAAATATGTCGAAGAATTTTTAATTTCAGAAAACGTTAATTACAGCGTTTCATGGTTTATCGTTTGTATATTCTTACTTCGCAAAGGAGTCGACGATAAGTTTAAATTCGTAATGCGTGAGTGTTCGAGGACATCGTTTTTAGAAGAATTTATTCTTTATTAATTATTTGTTTTGCTGACGGACTTAAGGGCCCGTTTACACGAGAGTTTTCGCGTCCCGGATAACTTTCGTCCCGGGATGACTCGTCCCGGGACTACTTTCGTCCCGTGACTACTATCGTCCGGGACTACTTTCGTCCCGGGATGAGTTCAGCTTGGTATTTGCTCATATCCTTTTTTGCTGTTTATATTGTTTCGTCCCGGGACGAGTTAATCCCTGTCATAAGCACCCGGATAAAATGTCATCCCGGGATGAAACACGACGAAATCAAATATTCTATGTAAACAGTGGAATTTTGAGAGATTTAGCCTATTGCTTTGTATTTTTAGTTCATATTTCTTTGCGTTCATCACTTTTGGCCATTTTGTCTTCCTATTTCAAGACTTAAAAATGCAAACTCCTGGCCATAATCATAAAACGCGATATTTCATCCGGGACACTGTTCCTTAGCATCATTAAACCGTGGTCGGCAGATCTTGCCGTTTTCGTTCTCGTGTAAACGGCCTTCTACACCGATGAGTTACTCATGTTTTGAGTGATGAAAGACAAACAAATTTTGATAACCTAAAGGTTTATTGCAAGACTAGCCATTATAAAAAAGGTACATGATCATCAAATTGCTCTTGTGCTTTTGTAAGCCCTGTATTCGACAGAATACAGAATCACGCTGCCACATTGGCCGTTTTCACACTGAGAGACGGACAAATCGTCTGGACGGACAAGTCGTCTCAGACGAACAAGTCGTCTTAGTGTGAAAACGGGACGAACAAAATTTTGGACGTAAAAGTCGTTTGATTTTGTCCGTCGATTTGGCCGTCTATTTAGACAACAACAACAGCAACAACAAACAAAACTTTATTAGACATATAAACTTAAATACAGTTACCCTGCAAATTAGCAAAAAACGCTATTCGAGGCAGGGAAAAGTAATGTAATTGAAAATAATAAAGGTTGGACAATATAACAATACAGAAGCTGATCTGTAGAGTTACAGATTTTTTTAAAGCTTTGATAAAATCATGATATTGGTGGCAGACACGGGAAATAAATGAGACGATTTTTCGAGGACGATTTGTTCGTCTAGACGGATAAGTCGTCCAAAGTTCGACTTAAATTCACACCAGACGAATAAATGGTTTTATCTCGGTCCCAGTACTCGCTAAGGGGAATGGAACTAGTAAAGGGAGTGATGGTTTATGGGAAAATCAAAATGGCGGATAGAAAGACGTCCGTACAGAGAAAGAGAAAAACAAACGCAAAGCGTAAAAACAAGGCCTGGTCCGAGCAGGAATTGCACTCATTTGCCAGTGTTTTGGCCTCAAATGAGAATAGGGATCGACCATGGGCCCTCACTTTGGAAACAATGGCTCTGAAGAAAAGTTCAAACGAGAGTGTGTTCAACAAGATTCGTGAAGAGCTACGGCTGGAGTTGGAAGGTTCCGGAGGCCTAGATTATTCTGCTTTATCTGTAGATAAGTTGACGTTTTCTTCCGTTTAATAAAAGCCTACTCCATATGTACTTGATGGCAGCCATTTTTTTTTCTTAAAGCAAGGTAACTAAGCCTGTTAGTGTCAGGCCCCTTGCTTTCAAAATCGTCTGTTTGTTCGTTCAGATATGAATTTACGATGACCAACACAAGGTGAGTTGTCCGTCTAGAATTCACATTACACGAACAAATCGTCGGACGACTTGTTCGTCCAGACGATTTGTCCGTCTTCTAGTGTGAAATGGGCCATTTAAAAACTTAACCCTTTAACTCCCAAGAGTGCCAAACATCAAAATTCAAGAAAAATCCCAAATTTCATTTTGTAAAATATTGAAGAACAAATGGTACCATGCAAAAGTACTGCCAAAGAGGTTTCATTTGAATGGTCACACCATAGGATTTCATCCACAGACTCAAAAGTTAGAACAAATGGTACCATGCAAAAGTACTGCTGAAGAGGTTTCATTTGAATGGTCACACCATAGGATTTTGTCAACAGACTCAAAAATTAGAACTACATTACATGTGTCCATAATTGACTCTAGGAGTGAAAGCGTTAACAGTGCCAAGCATTCACTAATGGATACGGCAGCCTTGCCTCGAAACTAAATGCCAAAAGACAAATTTCCACTGAAATGAAATTGATCTCAGTGTGGCCTGTCAAAACAAAAGCACAAGATCATTGCGAACTAATGACCTTAATATGCAGGGAGCCAAATATTTTCCCATCCGGCCCGACCTAACTTAGTCAATAAGTATTTTATCATTTGACCAATTTGGAGACAAAATTACTTCAAATTTTAGCGCGCGAGGCCGTCCGCTTTTGTAGTAGGGCCGTACGGCTTTTTCCGGCCCCGCTCGCGCAAATGCGTACGGCCCTCATACGGGACATTCATCAATGGTTTTGCAAAGAAAAGGCTCGCAGGGCCGTACGGGTCATATGATAAAGCTATATATGTCACATATGTGGAGTTCTGCGATGAGTTTTCTTTCTCGGCTATTCTTTTCCTTCTTCAGTATCGTGAAAAGGCTGTGCGTAAGCTCCACTATTTAACCTTAAATGTCAACTGACAAATTCTCCTTTCTGGTACTAGTTGGAAGAAGTTGCTTAAAATCAAGGCAGTTCATCTTTGTTTTCATGACCTGTCTGCTTGACTATTCATTGATATCACATGGAGAATTTTGAACTGAGCACCAATGGGACCTAACGGTAATGCTCCACATAAGAACGATAGCAAACTTCATTGTTCTGCGGCAGTGGCTCTTTCCCACATAGAATATCTTTGATTTCAAGAATAGAGGAGGAGCTGATGGTTAATAATTATATTTCATTATAAAAATAAAGAAAATCCATCTGCGTCAAGTAACTTTTAGGAAATGTTCGTGCTTAACCAATCAGAATAGCAGAAGACAATAGCTTACGCTAATAATTTTGCTTCTTTGATGAAGTTCCCCAAATACAGTATCTTTTAAAAATTGTATGTTGTGCGATTGGGTCTCAAATGACTTGAAAACTTAAAAAAAATAGACAAAATGCACCTTGAACCTTAACTTTTTAGCGGTCTTTGATGAGTCTAGGCCAATGAGATCACTAGTTGTAACAATGAAAAAAGTTGACATTCCATCGTGCATTGCCGTTCAGCGCTATCCTTCTTATGCGGATCATTACTTAAAGGGTTTTAACTTAAAACTTAAAAGTTTCACCTGTAGCCAAGCCATGAAGCTACCAGAGATGGAACACAACATTTTAACTTTCAACATAGCCTTTTTTCTTCTTTACCATGATCGTCTTTTTTTAATTGCGGTGTAGTATCGACCACCCTTACTTTATAGGAAAGAAATAATTTTTATTACTTAGTATTTACTTGATTTGTATTGATTCGAATGTGTTGCCTAAGAGCTACAACCCCACACAAAATGTTCAGGACACCTAGGCCTCTTGCTCCCCCCTTCCCCTTAGAAAATTTGAAGTGTAATAATGACAAATCGGTGTTTTCTTTCAATTTTTGTTGTATTTAAAGAACAAAACATCGTCAACAATTTACCTCAGTTCTTCTATGTACTTGAGCAATTGAGTTCAATTTCTTGAGCAACAAAGTGAGAAATTGGACAAGGATTATTAGTTTTATCCCAATGCTCCGACCTAAGAGTAGAAGGGAAAGGCCGATACTGGCTCAAAAAAATCTATCCCCCAAACTTCCGCAGATCCTCTGTTCTATCCCCCAAAAAATCCCCTCAAAAATCATCCGACGAATTTACCGCTCTCTCAAAATAACCCCTCAAAAATCCACACAAATTTATCCCCAAACTTCCGCAGATCCTCTTTTCCATCCCCTCAATCAATCCCTCACAGTAACCTCCTCCATCCCTAAATATCTAGCGGTCAATTCATCCGCTAAAAATTGCACAGAATTGACTTGAAAAAATCACAACAAAGTTTTTTTGACTGCCCACTCAGTCAAAAAATCAGGTGTTCAACGAATTCTCCAATGCCCCCAAGCGAGAGTGCTAATTCCGTCTTCGCATACGAATCTTTTATCGTCGTTTGCACTCAAAGCAATTTTGTTTACTGTCTGCGAATACATTTCATGTTTTTTACTTATGATAACATTCATTTTCCGCATTGCATTTGTCTGGCTCCGCAAGCAGCTGAGATAATCTTTGTGTGTTATCTTCTTCTTTATGACTGCTTTCTTAATTCCTAGTTTGCATTTCTTTGTAGTGTCTCCCGAAAACATTTCATAGCTATAAAGTTTGGATCGCAATCCCACAAACGCTTTAATTATCTTTCCACCAGCTTCATTAAGCCAATTACTTTCTTATTTTTCCCTGTGGGAATTCCTGATGGATGGTCTCGAGGAAAGTCACTGGTGTCAAACATCGTTTCAACGTCATCGCTGATGTCCTTGAAGAAATCTTCTGTCTCAATGACATATGCCAAACTGTCTGTATCTGTAACAAAAGTTGGCAATTCTTCCACTTCTTTTTCACATAGTTATAGTGAAAGTCAACCATCAAAACCTTGGAGAGATCCAAGATTGCCATGCCGCAATAGACAGGTTTATTGAAAGTCAACTTTGTTCGTTTCATATGCAAGGCAACCAGATTTTCATCGAAGATTGACAAATGTTGGAAGTTGGGTTTAGCTGCCAACTTCTCAGCAACTGCTTGATTATTCACCAAGCGAATGTCCACACGCTTTTGAATGTTTTCCATCGTTTTGCCAAACACCGAATTATTCATCAACTTGAAGAAATCTTTCTCAAATGCATTTTTCCCCTTCATTCTTAATTCAGTGTTTTTCATGATATAGCTTTTCAACCAAGGTTCTTCTCTGAATTTCACCCCTCGATGAATTTTCTCCACAACCATCCCCAGGCTTTCGTATAACACTAGATTTCTTCTATGCAACACATATTTTTTCTTGTCAAACAGATTGGGAATGAGTTTTTCAACACCATTCTTGACAAGTCTTTCTGGCGCCAAAGGATAATCGTTATGCAAATAAACCAACTCTTTGGGATATTTCAAATCCACCTCAATAACACATGGAATCTTTTTCCAATTCCTCAGTTCTTCTTCAGTCATCCATTCAAAATCCCCCACTGGCAGATCCTGAATCATTCCCCAGCCATAGAGATTGTTAGCATCCAGATAGGGAATGAAGGTGGATTTTTCCAAAGGATCAAACTCACCGCCCATATATTTATTATTTGCTCTCCCAAGTCGATGCGTTATGGTTGAAATGCCACCTCGAATTCCTTTCTCAAAAAACAGCAGCATATCAGCATCCGTCAAAAGATCCAGCTTAACACCACTTTCTTTCAAAGCTGCGTCCCATGCCAATCCCGGTGCTGTATAATACCATGCAGATCCAATTTATAATGTTCCAAGCAAACTTTTCTGAATTCCTCGAAAATATCTGCCAGCAAACACACATCAGTTTGCAAATAAACATCGTGATAATCTCCCATATTCTTCATATCAAATTCCTTCCAAACTTTCTTAGCATGTTCATAGTCTGCATCTTTTATGTGTTCATCATTCAATTCAGAATAGAAATCTTCTTTGGGAGGAAGTGATGTTTCCTGAAATTTGCTCAAAGCATTCAGCCAATCATATGGATAAACTCCCTTTCGAGTCATCAACTCAGTTTTATCTTTGAAAACTTTGCGTGTCTGAATGAACCTGTCAGGCTCCAGAAAACTGGCTAATCTTTCAAGGCTTGCATTCATGAATTTCAAGGAATCCACAAATCTGAGTTCATGGAAAACACTTCGCTCTTTACCATCTTTTCCCGTGTATCGGCCGAGTTCAATGGTTTTCGAGAAGCTCAGATATTTCTCCTCATTATTCGGGATGCATTTTATGTTGCCTTCAGTTTTCCCCAAGTTCTTTATAAACAGATGCGCGTCATATCCAGACAAGTTATGAAAGATCACAGGCGTGAATTTTGGCTTTTTGAATTTGAGATTACAACTCCCATGAGCAGCCCCACGATATTTGCCTGTGTAATGGCAATGATCTCTAACTTTCCCGTCAGTCTTGCTATCTCCAGACCGCCCCGGCGGTCTGAATTCTCTTCGGCAAATCCAACACTGAGTTGCTTGTTCAAAATCTTCTATATCTGCTTCAGTCATATAAATCTTCTTCCGGCCAAATCTTTGATGAAGTCCCTGAACAAACTCAGTCAACATATCCACAAATGTCTGTCCAACGTTTGCCAAGTCTTCTTCAGTTTCTGCCCGATAAAGAACTGGCTTTTGTTCATATAATCCATCTTCAAAGCAAACAACCTGGAAACAAAATCCACAAGGCTGATGCTTCTGATAATCCTTCGTGAAAGATTTATCGTTTCGCGGCTCGACGCTAGAAATTTTCATATTCAGTGCTTCAAAATCTGCATAGACAACGAAAGATATTTTTGCAGATTTCAAATAATTTTTGAATTTGACAATGCTATCTTTCTCAGGCATTTCAATTTTGATTACTTCTGTCTTTGAACAGCTCTCATGATGGAGATCCAACTTTGCCGCATTTGGGAAATGATTTAAACATCTTCTGCAGTAGACCTTAGCTTTCTGATGATTATCCACTTGACTGGATAAAAGTCTGCTCAAGTGTTTCACCACACAATAATGTTGGTTTCCATTATCTTCTCCAATTAACAAAAGATCAACTGGCAACCCATCAACTTTGCTAATTCTCAATGGATAAACATGCTTTTCATAGCCAAAGACATTCACAGAAAGTCCTGGATTCAATCTCTCAAACTTGTCCACCTCTTTCAATGAAACTGGAAATCTGATTCCGCTCCAGTTGAGTTCCTCAGATTGAATGCCCAACAACCGATTGAATCTTTCAGCATTCTTTTTGACTGGATTCAAAGCTCTGGTGACAGCCCATTTGAAGCATCGATTATCAAGATTTTTCATGTTAATCAAAGCCTTCTTGTTTTTCAAATTCTTAGGTAGATCAATCCAAGCGGTTCCGCGCAAAGGGCGAAATCTCACCACATGAATCTCCAATCTGAAAACTCGAAGAAATCTCCAATTAGATCCATGTCTTTGGAAAACAGACATATTTTCCAATGTGTCGCTCTTCATTCGTTCAAACAAGGCGTTTTCATCTGTGGCAACCAAATTAATTTCAACCTGTGAATTGAAAAAGGCCTTATCCTCAATAATGGCGCCTGTTGACATAACAGTTTTCTCCATGTCACAAACCAACACAAATTTGACTTTAGTCTGCTTTTGGTTCCTCAGAATCTTCGTTATCATAGGTTCCACCACATGATAGAAAGTTTCTGGATCCATTCCAGGCTTTCCATCAATAACAAACTGTCTTGCAAAATCTCTTAAAGCAGAATGGCTTTTTCTTAGACCATAAGATTCTTCAAGAGTTGGCCGCTTTCGAAGCATCTCCAAATCTTTTTTCTATCTTCGAGAATCAGATTTTTTCAACGCTTCAGTCAAACTTTCTTCTAGTTCCTTTTTGCGTTCACCCAAGATAGGCATCAGCTTGCGAAAATTATCTCGACTTAGATCTTTTGAAACAACTTCTCCAAGATGTGTTCTGAGAAAATCTGTCATGTTTCGTTTTGTTCTGATATTCTCAAATCCAGTCAAACCAAAATATTTTGCTACAGCTTTGAGTTCATATAATTTCATCAGCTTTTCAGTTTTTGGCCTATCAACACCCATATTCTTTCGAATAAGCTTATATAAATCATTCTTGGTTCTAGCTTTTGAGCGTCCTTTAATATTCATGTGAGCTGCCAACTTTCTCAAGTCAGCAAACGAAATATCTTTTTTCTTTTGTGAGTCCATTTTATATAGCAAACACAACATTTTGAAAAAATCAAAAAGAAATCTCAACTATATAAAATGAGAGACGACTATATTCAGATTACACCAGTTGATGCAAATGGTCAAACTGGAGAAACAAAAATTTTCAAAGATGTCAATAAGGCTGCAAAAGAAATGGGTCTTGTTTCTTCAACACTCAGACATGCTTTTCGAAACAGTCAAACAACTACAAAACGAAAATCAGATGGCCAAGTTTTTCTTTTGGATGGTCATCTCAAAACAGCTGATATCATTCTAGATGGAATCAAATTTGATTCACCAAAAGAAGCTGCAAAATATTTCGATCTTCATCTTCAAACAATCTATAAACATCTCAGAGAAGGCAACGAATCAGTTACAAAATCACATGCTTTTCGATCACTTATCACCAAAAGAAATCCAACAGAAAGGCAAAAACTTTTCATGTTTCATGTGGTAGCTCCGGATGACACCGAATATTACTTTTATTCTCAGAAAACAATTGATGCCTTTTTCAAAACTCCAGCCAATCTTCAAATAACACCAGCAACAAAACCTGCTTATCTGAATCTTGATGAAGAAATGGAAATTCATCGAGAATATCTCAAGGAAGCTGAATTTTGGTAATTTTTTATTTTTTTATCTATGATAATAAAATAATGATCACAAACACCAATAACTAAAACCAGAAAATAACCCTTTCAAAACCAGAAACCAAAAAGACAGGTGATTTTTCATTCGTTGTCTTGCCAATATTGGTTGGCACCGACGACACAGCGCAGCCTTGCAATATTCTTCTTGAAGGCAAAATGAAAATATGGATGCATAAAAACGTTGATAAAACATCATTCTCTCTTGGTCTCACTCTCAATGACGATGATATTCCGATGCTGAGTTCTTTTGAGACGACCATCGACAAACTCGTCCTTGCCAAGAAAGATGAAATCAAAAGGATAAATAGAAAACTTAACAATGCTTCTTTTTCAATCATCAAAGAAGACAATTCAAAGTTCTATAAACTCTATTCCAAGCTATACACAGATAAATCTGGAAAGATTAATTGCCGTTTTAACAAACTCATTCAGAAAAAGAGATCAGATGGCACTGTCAAGGAAGTTAAAAATCGTGTGAATCCACATGACTGGATTGGAATTCCTTTCACAGGTTCTGTTGTCGTCAGGCTTCGCCAAGTTTTCCTTGGGAATTTTCCATCCATCACAATCACAACCCAAGAAGTTCTTATCAAAGAATTGATCGAACAACCTAGTTTCTTTGATCAATATGAAGATGACTATGACGAAGATGACTCTGACTATGAAGCAGAGCCACCCCGCCAAAAGGGAATTATCAAATCAGATGAGGGTGACACACTGACATTGAAACAGCTTAATGATAGCGTGTCGTAAGCTTTAACCTTTTTTCTCTGAGTGCATTTTCCGATCATATTACCCATGATAATATGATTACTTTCCAATTCCTTTTGGTGACGGCAAAAACGGCAAATATTGTTCCCAATATGCTTTCTCATACTTCTCTAAATTCAAACATAAATCTGCTACAATTCCATCCACAACTTTCATTGCCTTTATGAATTCTTGTGAATCAAAAAAGTCCCCTCGGAGATACGATCGCAATTCAGTTAAAACATTTTCATACTTTGTCATTGCAAATTGACTTATCTCAATCTTTCTTCTAAAGTTTTTCATTTCCTGAAACGTTTTCAAGAATAACCCAGCACCGTTTATAACCCCCAGAATAATTGGATTCAATGTAACTCCTCCTACAATTGTTCCTGTAACAACTAAAAGAGTAGAACTAAGAGTTAATCCCAAATTCATTTTCTTATATTTTCTTTGTGCTTTTCAGCAGCACCAGCATTTTTTATGATAGAAAGCGAAGAGCTTTTTCAATTCATCAACTGTTTCTTCCGGAAGAGTTAGATCAATATGATTGAAATAAAATAAACTATCTTGCATTTTTATTGCAAGAAAAAAGTTTCTTCAGGGTTTCTATGAACGATAGAATCTGTTCCTTTATTTCTTTGTCTATTTTGATTTCAAAGCTCATTTTAGATAACTTCTAAAAGAAATGTGATTTGGATAGAGGAAACATTTAATGCTTGATCCCGTATTCCTGCTGAAAATAACTCTCCAGCTGAAAAAGAAACGTTGGAAAAAGTAAATAATTGCATTCGATTATCTCCACTAAAGTTCGTTCCACTTTGCATTTCTTTAGTTGGGATGACTAAAGTTAGTTGTGGAAACGCAGATATTTTCGTTAGAATTTGAGCATAGGCGGTAATTAATTTACAGTTGATTGGAATGACGAGGTCATTGAAAAAATTATCGAAAAGTATATTTATCGCATTTTTACCCGACGATGGTCTAAATCTGCCAATCAGCATAAAATTATTCTTCAGGCCTGAATTGAGGATTTGATGACCATTCATATCCAAATTAGTTTGCATGACCATTTTTTTTATTTTCAAAACTGAAGGGAGCATCGAAGACACTTGAATCAACATCTGCTACAAAATTTTTAACACCATAAATAATTAGTTTTGACGCTGCATCTGATGATGAAGGCGCCGTTTCATGATATTTTAAATCGAGCATGATGAATTCCGGTGACGAAATATGCTATTTATGCATATGAATAATTGATCTTGTATATCCGGCGGAGCCATCGGAAAATTGTTTTGTTGATTGTTGATTGATATTCAGGCTTGTACTCACTACATTAACACTCACATTCCCCATTGTACATGGAAAGAATTCAATGCAAATAGTGTATTCACCTTCAGGCAGTTTATACATATTGAACCCTAATCTACCGGAGAAGCGATTATTTCCATTTCGAGAAAATAATAAATCATATGCCTTCTTATTGAAACGATGCGGTGAATCTGGAAAATCATTTATTCCATTGACTGTTATCCCATATTCAGAGCTTGATTCATTCACATTTTCCATCAAATAGCGGAATTCATCTTTTGCACGGGAAGTCGAAGAGATATGAGATTTATTGACATAATCTTCCAGCTCTTTATTTTTTGCATCGACATATGTTTGGTCAGCCTTATTTGTTTTCAAATCGCTGATTGTGGTTGTATTCTGCGTTATTTTTATATTATTATAAACCGTTTTTGTATCAACATATGTTTTATCAGCTTTGGGGCTGACTTCATCGGAGACTGTCGTATCCACATATCTTTTGTTTGCGCCTTGGTCGGCAACTGTTGGGTCTTTCACATTGTAAATGGTGTGATTTCCCATATCCAAACTAGTCTCCATTGGAAACGCCTCTTTGCGGCTGAGAAAGATATTCTTGACATCATTATAAGAAACCAGATTGTTATAATGTGCCCCTAAATCATGCCATGTTTGTTGCTTTGATTGGACCACATTGAAACGTTCTTTCAAATCAATATCTTTGACGACTTCATGTGTAGGTTCAGGAGCATCAGGATGATATCTTTTCAGAGTTATCATATTGACAGCAGAAAGGTCATCATCTGTTTTTGTGTCGAGATTGGTGATAAGTTTGCGATTCATATTGATTTCCCCAGGATTAACAAGATTGTTTCCATTGAGATTAAGATTCCCAGTCATTCGGGACGATCCATCAACCATCACGGAGTCTGCGCGGACTTGCGTGATTTTACTGTTCAGGCTTGTTTCAAGAACATCAGTTTGATGTTTTGTGATGGCATCAGAATCCTTTGTTCCTTCTGCTACATTGACAAGTTTTTTATTCTCTATATCATAATTGTTGTCTGAATCTAATTTCAAGCCACCAGATGATTGAACTTGACTTTCAAGTTGCCTTATATATGCCGCCAGATCAACTTTATTAAATCTTCCAATATTGTTGAATATTCCCATTTTAGTTTATGGAAATGTTATTGCATCATGTTCCACCCCATATCTCTCGCAAATCATCTTATGATGCGCTTTTATGAGGATATCAGAGAATTCATATCCCTTATACAGAACAAACAGTTGAACATCCCCATGAAGTGGCACAGCAGTCGCTGGATCAATATCCCCAAAAACCATAGTGTTGGCTCCTAGAGAAGTTGATGCGGTGAATGATGTCAGTTTCTTTCCGTTAACCCAGCAACTCGAAAGACTGTCAGGTGATGCCGACGCATTTCCGCTCGGGACACCACCACCGCCTGAAGCAGTTGGGATTACCCAGTGAAGAGATAAACAATGCCACTTATTCACCTGGGAAAGATCTGCTTTTGATGGATAATTACTTAGGTCTACAAAATCGGCACCGTGAACCCCCGAGATAATTAAGTCACCATTCTGTTTGTAACAAACGAACTTATCCCATCCCCCATTGTCGTGGCCAAACAATCCATTTCGATAAACTGAATGAGGGCCAGTGAAGGATGAGATTATGAAAAGAATAAAAATATTCACAATATCGGCGGCGCCACCCTGAGGATTCAGATTTATTTCTGAAATAAGTTTGTCATCCTGTCCATCAAATTCTATGAAAAATCTCTTTGCATTCTTAGTGGTTGAGAGAGTTGGTCTTTGATTGGATATATTTTGTCTGGCATCAAGTCCTGACAGAGTGTTATCTGAAATTTTCTTTATTTTTCTTGTTCCTGATTCAAGGGCAACTTCAGCTGCGTTTCCTCGCTCAATTGAATAGAAACATTCCGCATTTTCTTTGATATATGCATCCACATAGGTTGATGTTGCTGCCGCGAGAATAGAAAGAAGACCCGATTGGGCGACAACGTGGTCAACATAACTCTTTGTCGTAGCATCTGAATTTGCTGAAGGAGCTGGAAGATTTGTGATTTTATTTGAATTAAGGTTAATATCTCCTGTAAATAAACCGCCTTCAAGTGCTTTTGAATCAACGTAAGCCATTGATGCTAAGTGTGAAATGTCCACAGGAGGTCGATCCGGAGGTCGATCCACCCTGTGGCGTGAATGATTGTTAAATATTCCCATTTTAAAAACTTTCGTCAAAGTTTTTAGTCACGCTTTTCTTTTCTTTGTCAAGGAAAAGGAATTCATAAGGGCCTAGCCTATTGAAAAGACTTGAGTCAATCAAATTCTCTTTAGCGATCAAATCCAAATGAGTTTTTGTTGCCGGTGGATATAGAATCATATGAGAACAATTCAAACGAATCTTCTGAGGAACATCATAATAGGATTGCGAGAGATAAATCGGGCTGATCCCATGATGCCTTCCATCGGTCCAGTGATTAGCGATTTGTTTTTGAATCCTCTCAGAAGAATTAATGAGATCATCAAACACGACCGTTTTCCGATTGTTGTTTGGATAATCTGAGGTATTCATGATGTCATCTGGGCCAAGCATTTCGAGAACATCATATCCAACTTTTTGACTGACACCATCCATTAACTTTTAGAAGTCTTGAATCTTATCTTGATGTTGATTGGGCGTATAGGAATAAATTTTATCATAGAAGATAAGAGGTTTTCTCAAGATATGCATAAGCGTATTTGTCTTTCCACAGCGAGTTTGGCCCGCAATGAGCATTCTGAAATCCTCATCAAGGAAATCACAATAGTTTCGGTTCGCTGTTCGATTATTGACGTTTCGATCATAATTTGGAATTTTCATTTTAAGTGTTGAGATAACATTTATCTTTTGAAATAAATGTTGTTTCACCACTTAAAATGGATCTTTAAAGAATAAAGAAATATGCAGGAAGAGAACTGGAGAGATATCAGATTGCGAAAGCAGTCACAGATGTAAAGAATGAAGTAAAAGACCGAGAACAGGTCAGAGACATCGGCATGAGTGATTATTTCAAAACACACAGAGAACCCTTGATTGCGCAACAGAGGAAGACAGATGAAAATCAAAACAAAATGATTGAACAGCTCCAACAAAATCAGCTTGCTTTGGTTCAAGGCATTAACGAGATGGCTCAAATACCCGGCAGACAAGATGCCGAAGGGGAAGAAGATGCGTTCGCCGACGCTGCGACAAAAGAAAAGCTAATAACGGTTAGTCCGAACAATATCTTTTCAGCAGAAGACTTAATCTTCATCGATTCGATTGGTTTACCAGAGCCTAACGCGCTACTTGATTTATCAGCAGAGGACTTAGCTAAACTGAACAAACAAGTAGTGAAAGAAAGAAAAAAGACATCTGGTGAAATAACTGGGGTGAAAAACACAAAAGGAGTCAGTCCAGCGACGAAAAAAAGGAAAGTTGAAAAATTAGAACAACAAAGAGACGTCGAAAGACCAATATTTGACAAATACTTATCTACAATAGATCTTATTAAAGCTTTACCAAAATATAAAAAAACGGGAACGGGGGCGCGGCGCACGTACAAACAACCCCGAAGGAATGCATATAAAATTCAACAAAACGCCGCAGGCGAAAGTCAATATGGCGGGTTGCTTATCGATGTCCCCAAACTTGTCAATGAAATGAAGCTGAATGTCTTCAGAGGCGGGAAACTGATCTATCAAGCAGATGCAGACAAATCACTCATCGATTTGTTGACAATGAGATACAATCCGAAAAGAAAATATTCTATGAATGCTGTGAGGATTTTCAACGATTAACACACTGTCTAATATGCCTGCGCACAAATCCTCAGGTAAATCAAGGATGGTTGGATCGGGTGTCGTCTTCTGTCAGAAGCCAGAAGAGCTGGCGGATCGTATGAAGATCTTGGTTGGATCCATGACAGCTGGAAACAACTCACCAGTCTTGAAAAATAAACCTGTCTCAAATAAATGATGAACTCTTGAAAATAGGTGCAATTGACCAACTAATGCATGAAAAACTTTATAATAAGTATTTAAAATAATGGATGTTAATAGAGTACTTGTCTTCAAATCAATTGATGCAAGAAAACAAAACCCACAAAATAAACCAGGGAATTTCACAATTAAGTTTTCTCCAGAGCTGGATTTGGTGGACAATAAACAACATTATATGGCTTTGGATCATCTTTCGATGTATGCAAGCTGGTATAATATACGGCCGGAATACGGTAATAACAAAGTGGTGATTTCTTAAGATAGTGGCAACACTTGGCAAACAATCACCTTTCCCGCGGGAGTTTATGATTATGAAGATATGACAAACTTCATCAACAATAGCCTTGGAAAATATGATGCGAAAGACTATGGAATTAAGATATTTGTCAATTTATCAACTTACAAAGTTTTCATTAAACTAGAATCAACATATCAAATTGACTTTGCCAACAGCGGAAATTTCCATAAACTTTTGGGATTTGATGCTGTAAAATTAACAGATAGTGCTTATGGGACGAGACCCCCAAATATTTCAAATAACGTTGATAACCTATATATTCGCTGCTCTCTTTTGAGTGATTCAATTATCTATGGGCTCCGATCTAATGTTTTGTTTACGTTCTCAACAAGCAAGACATTATCTATGGAATAAAATAAATACCAAAACAATTTCTGAAGTGACTTTCTACATAACCGATGATGAAAACAGAGAAGTGGATTTGAATGGGGTAGATATATCTCTGACGGTGGTAATTAAAGAAATTTAATTAAAAATGAATGAAAGAAGAGAAGAGATCCTGATACAGGTGAAATAAGATATGGGGGTGGAGCGGGTTTTACCGACATGTTCTCGAAACTCGCAGCTAAATTAACCGGCAAAACAGCTTCAAAATTAGCTTCAAAAGCAGCAGAATAATTAGTTGAAAAAGGGGCTGAAAAAATTGGCAAAAAAACTGGCCAAGTCATTGGTGAAAAAATTTATGATAAATTCACAACGAAACCGAGCGCAGCGAAGGTGAGCGCAGCGAAACCAGCGGTCCCGGAAACAAAAGGCAAAGAAATTGGTGAAATTCTCAGAAAACAAAGCCGAGCCGCTGAGGCGGTTCGCAGTGAGTCCAAGCCTCAAACAAATGCGGAGCTGGATTTCCAATATGTGAGAGATGTTTACAATGATTTAATCTGAAAAATAAAATATTATATAAGTAAAATGACGATGAACTTTAGAAACCCGGAATTCGTAAAAAGATATGAATATACATATTATGATCTCGAAACACCACTGAATGATAATATTACCAATGACAACCGGCAAAGAAAAGATAACTATCGCTTCAACGTGGATAATTCCTCCGAAGCCAATCCGATTGATTGGTATAATGCATATCTGGAGGTTGACTTTAAACTTGTTACAACGGCTGACAGTGCAACTGGAATAGAAGCAGGAACAGATAATGCTAATAAATTCTGCACGACAACTAATGGTTTGTCTTTCATAAAAGAAATCCAAGTAGAATGTAATGGGCAAACAGTTTATAACAACACACGAGCCAATGAGTCGGCAAATGCATTAGCGCTCTTGAAATACACGAAAACCTATGCCGATACCGTTGGGTCAGATCAGTTCTTCTATCCCGATACATCAACAGGAACTGCAGAACCACGGCCAGCCAACGCGGCGTATAATGAGGGCTTTACCAGGCGAAAAATCTTGACTGATGCGGCAAATATCAACAAAATATCAATTCCTCTGAATTTATACAGTTATTTCGATGCTTTCAAAAATAATCTTCACCCAAATATTAAAACAAATCTTTTGTTGCAACTTGAAAATGACAACAACTTGATTTTCAGAAACGCCGCTGCGGCAGATTCAAAAGTTATTGTCACTAAACTCAGACTGTGGTGCCCTAAAATAATTTTCAATGGTAAAGGCTTGAAACAATATCTTGAAGATTATTTGAAACCGAAAAAGTGGACATATTTGAAAGAACATCATGAAACAACGCAAACAGCAGCTGTGAATAACTACTTCCGCATTTCCACGGGGCTTCGAAGACCTAGGCATGTTTTGATTTGGGTTGTTCCAACGGCAGCTTTATTAATAATCAAGAACAGAATATATTCACATTCAAGACATTCAGCATTGGAGCAAACAACCGGTATTTCAGTCGAGCCCAACTGGAGTTGAACAACTCAATTTATTTTATCAGTCGTGGGTGAAATGTTGTAACAAAAGGCATTATTATCTCGCGAGTTTTTTTCGTTTTGTTTTCATGCCAATTGCGTTCCGGCAAAAGTGAAATTCAGAATACCAGTGCATTTAGGAGGGTGCTAATGGGGTTAACAGTTAACTGACAATTGCCCAAAAATATAGTAGTTAACTGATAAATGAAAAGTTGCCGTATTTTCTCTATTAAATGCCCCGGCGTTTATTTCAAACTTGGCCTTGAGGTCCCGGCGTTTCTTTGTATCAGCAGTTTTTTCTCGCCCGCCATTTTTTAAGAAAGGGTTATTATTCGTTTTTCTTGGCAGCCTTGTACCTTGCCCTTACATCTTAAGTTTATTATACCACAAACAAACGTTTGAGGAGCTGACTTACAACTTCCTCTATTATACCCGGCGTTTATTCGGGGCCCGGCGTTTAATCGAGAAAATACGATAACAGTTAAGTGACATTCTATTAATTATACTAAATTAACGATTGTTGTTGTTAATAAAAGCAACATAGTTTTTTCCTAACAGCAAAGCTATTTTGTGACTTTCACCTGCCTTGCTGCGTGACCAGGTGACATATTAACCGATATTATATGCGAAAGGTACCAGGGTCGTAGAGCGTTGACCTTGATCTCCGTGATGGCGTCGAGTGGCGTGGTCAAAGTTATTCTGAGTTTTTATCGAGATGATGGCAAAGGATCGGCATTTGAATGACACATAAGTCGCATACCGTTTGACATGACAAAGCACAATTCAATGGACATATAATCAAACAATAAGCGGAAAGTTTGGACTCGGTGAGTTTGATTTAAAGTTGTTCCGATTAGAGAAGATCGACGGGAAAGCTGTTACAAAGGCTCAGTTGGAAATGGAGCTACCTTTTCTAATGGGAAGTGCGACAAGTTTCGTCATTTTGTCCTAGCACGCGAACGCGGGTTGACCCCGGGGTTGACCACACGAGCCCTTTTCAGTGTTAGATTAAATGAGTAAGATTTCTGATTACACTAAAACCTGTATTAAGCAGACTCCAAAGTAAGTGGACACACCGTATTTTATTGGACACAAGCATCAGTGAGTTTCGATTTTTTTCCTTCCCATACTCTCTGTGTACGATCCTGTATCAAACAGACATCTTACTGACGATCCTTATTACGGTTTTGGAAGCTATCTTGACAGGTGAGAAATTATGGTTTTTGTATGAGAATCTAATGTCGAATAATTTTCGTAATTAATAAAGCGGCTGTTCTAAAAAAAATATAAACTAAAGCTACACGGCAAAGAGTTCTACTGACAGATTTTGGAGGCCTGTTGCTTGTTTTAGTTTTCCATACATTTCTCAGTCTCTGGTTTTATGTAAACAAAACAAGGCTTATGTCACGCAAAATTCGTTGAGAGGGAAGGGGTGCGTTGTCGCGAACGCCTCTGTTTGGCACAAGAAGTCCATGACAATTCTCAAGTAAGAATGATTTAATCGCAAAGTCCCTAGATCTTTAGTCACAATGTTCACCAATCCCGAAAACGTATTCACTCTGGTCATTCACATGGCCTGTAAAGTAACCTTATCTTAACTTTGCAAATTTAAAAACCTTACTGATATACGTAATTTCCTACTTGTCAAGCTAAATCACTTGATAAGATCAATGAATGAAAATATTGAAATGAACCGATTTCCGACAGCGTGACCCAGTTAAAAAAGAAAAACATAAAACTTTCTTATACAAGCGCATGAGTATAGGCTACCAGTGTAGCCTCTTGTTAACTGACAATTGGCCGAAAAAAAAGTAGTTAACTGACAATTGGGTACCCCCATTAGCACCCTCATTTAGCAGTGCTAGATTAATTTGTCGTGTGTTTGGCCTTGTTTACAAAATGGTAAAGTAAGCTCACTGTAGCTGTCGAGAAAAAGCTGCGCCGGGTTTACAGCTCTATACAGGCAAATTCACCGCGAGAAACAACTTCAAGCATCACGCTTCAGTGAATGTTCTGACACCTATAGAATGAATTGAATTCCATTGTAATAATCTAATGGATAGTATCAATTATATATCCGGAAAAAATCCTCCCGTTTTCGCGTTATTTAACGCTATATATTTATGTTTATTTTTTTTTGTTTTGTAATTTCTAAGTTTTTTTTAGGTTTGGAATTGTGAAATGTAATACCCTAATCAACCTGAAGGTTATTTTCGGGGGGGTTTTGATCTGGTCATTTCACGAACAGAAATCTAGAACCGGAAAGGAGGAAAGAGTTACGCGATTAACATCGGAACGGATAGATTGCTGCCTAAAATGGTGGCGCTGTTCAGATGTGTGTTACTTTTCCATTATACCCTCTTAGAGTTTGATGTTCCCAATGTTAACGTATTTTTCTACGAAAGAGACGATAACTTAATTTGTAATAGGAACGAAATTAAAAAAGCCCGTCAATGTTGTTGAAAGGAGGTGTCGCAGAAGATTCCTGTCAGTTTTTAGAATTTTCAGTCAGTTCAGTTGCAACCGTGTTGGTAAACGAACTTGAAATGTTCACCCGTATACAGACTTCTATTTTATGAGAGGGGTGAATGCAGCGATCTGTTTTTTGGTCGTATCGTGTCTCAGTAAAGGCTGTAATTTTAGCTTGTATTCGCTACGCTTTATAGCTGCGTGGAGCTCGTTAAAACCTTCGTTGGCATTTTTGACAGTCTAGCGACTGCTACGTTTAAGCCTAGCTTTTTCAGCTGCAAGTAGAAGGTAAGTCTTCTAAAAACCTATTAAGAAAAATTTAATACAGTGCACCAAGGATATAGATAAGTACAGTTTTAAGGGATTGCAACGGTTAAATTCCTCTTAATAAATATTTCAATACTATTTATCTTTTGAATTAAGAGTAAACTAAATAGGTATTGAGTCCATCCATTTGAATTAATGATTTCAACTGATTTTTAAAGGCCTTAATTATTATATTGTCTACGAACTTCTCATTGCGTTAAAATCACACGGCTAGGCCTTGCACGCTCAGCTTATTACAAGTGCACGACTTATCGTCGTACATTTTTATCCAGTTGAATTCCGGATATGCAAAAATTGATTAAACTCGAACCCTTCGTAGAACTCGAAGTTTACGCTAACTTTAACAAAAATCGATTACATTGAAATGGCATTATTTGGCAAGAGAATAGACCAAAATCTTGTAAAATTTTAAACTTTCCCGGAAATTTCTTTCACAGTGTGGCGCGTATAAGCAACTGATCTTGAAAATCCACCGGCATAAATTAAACCATCCGAGCCAAATGAACAAGCATTTGAGAATGCAATGAAATTCATCGGAACTTGAATATAAAATTTGAACTCATTTGAGTCAGAACAGCGAATTGATAATAATTATGTTTCGTTTCTTGATAGATCATGGCAGGTAGGTTCATACTTGCGTGAGAGCTCTAGAATAATTCAGGAAATAACGCTTTTCCACTTATGCTGATAAGCGTTTATGTTTAAAATTCTAAGCCGCCACCCGCGTACTGTGATCAGTTTGATTTTTATCTGCAACGACAGTGAGCTTTACTGCCACTGTAATCACTTTGTGGTTGTCGAAGAATTGCAAATAGAACCAGAAATTTTAGCTGTCTCCGCGACCCGCAAAAATTTCCTCCCGCAAAACAAATTCAGTCGGCAATCCGCAAAGTTTCCTTGTGCACGGTAGCTAAATCAACAAAACTATGACGTCTTTCCCATACTATTGCATAATCAAACCGTAATAGCAATGTTTCAAAAATAGAACAAACGCAAATTTTGCTCTGCCATATCGCTCTTATTAAAACACGAACTTTCCCGTCCCATTTAACTTTCTTAAAACGTCGCCATTCGTAAAAATACACCGTGAAATTCTCAAACTGCGTTTGCCAAAAAACGCATTTGACCTATTTTTACCCTTCTAAAGCACCTTCAAATGATTGAAGCTGATAGGTAACGTGAGATATCGAAACTTAAGAAGAACTTAATGCCTTTGCGGTAACGTAATGTGAGATATGACAAGTTCATGACAAGTTCTGACATCCCAATACCCTAGGGAAATTAACAATAGGTCCGGGGGTGCTCCCCAAAAATTTTAGGTGCAGTATGTGACGCCCTTCTTGAATTCCTAACCGGTTTAACCAACCATATCTTGAATGCCCTAATATAGCTTCTATAAAGAAGAAGGAAGAACCCCCCCCCCCCCCCCGGGCAAAAGTCCACAAAACTTTGTTGACAACTTTTGTCCCTTTTTTCGTGACTGATTCCGAAATCTCGTTTAATGCGCATGCGCATTAACGAGATAAAAACCGAGCTAGGTGGAAAATAATAAGATAGAATTCGTTTTGAACAAAATCACACCCAGTGAAAAATTTTTCCGTTATATTTGCTATCCCCAAAACAGGGCCTTTTAATCCTCGGACATACACGCAAACTTATACCCCACCGTGGTACAAGGGGCGGGGGGGGGGGGGGGAATTGCAAATATTTTTTTGCTAGAGTTGTAAAATATAATATAACAAGACGCTGTGGGAGCGTATGGATGGTTTTCACTCACGTGACCTTCAGTCTTGTGGGACTCAAATGACAAAGGCCATGGCGGCCATGTTGGTGCACATAACAAAAGAAGTTCATTAAAATTCTTTTGAAGGTGTGCACCAACATGGCCGCCGTGACGTAACGTGAAAACCACCTATACTTGGGTGTCGTTGTATTAGACATATTGGAAATTAAATGTCTTGGAAATCTGCATGCACGTTATTTCACGGTTTGATGATAGGGAGTATTGGGATAGTGTGACCGGGGGCGGGGGGTGGGGAGGTACTCCCATATGTGAGCTATACAGGTATGTGCCGCTGTGAAGGGTATGGTTTTCAGGCAGTTTAGTCTGGGATAAGGTATAGTAAGCAGAGATTTTTGGTCTAGAATAGGGTATCATTTTCCACGAAACTGATCAGTAGCGTGAAGAATTCAGTCTAAACGAGGTTTACTGGCAAACGGCATTTAAAAATCGATACGGCGGCCAGTACGGCATTTTTACTGACCCCTGTTAACTATTAACTGTGATAGTGAACGAGTTTCTGGAAAATAGCGAGTCTGGAATAGGTCTAGTATAGGGTAGGGTTTTTCGGTGTTTAGTCTAGTATACATAGACAAGTAAAAACAAGCGATATAATATCCCGACGTTTCAGCAACGTCATGACGCCATTATCATGTCTATGTATTTCTAAATCATTGTTAATAGTCTAGTATAGGGTTGCAAAATGCAGCTAAAGTGGTATAGTATAGGTTAAGGGTCTCAGAGTTCCAGCGGCACACCCCCATTCAAAAATTTGCCAGTTTGTTCTGATATTAACAGCATTTTCAGCTGTCGTTTCACGTCGTGTTTTCATTTTACCCGGTATTTTATGTTTTCAAGCTAGGTAAAACAGACTGCCCGCCGAGTGTAGGGGCGGACGGATACCATCTTTTTTTGTTGTTATTACTGTCCTCTTATCTTTTTTCGTGGGTTCCGCGCGTGTTTAGAACAAAATGAGGGGTACCACCCACCTTAAAAGTGGCCTATGAACAGGCTTCTTTTCGGGGAATTGGGCGCGGACTGGGGAAGAGGGAAGGGGCCGCCCCTACTGAGCGTCGCGAATGCTATTTCAACCTCCACAAAGGGGACAACTAAATACATGGGTGTAAACTCAAAACAGTGAAGCTTAGTTTAATTCCTGGCATGCAGTAATATTTCATTGCCAGTTTTTGTTCAAATTTCTGCCTTGTGTAGGTTTGTGTAGTGGAGGTAGCGCTTAGGGACAAGATTAGAGGTCGGGAACAAAATGGAGTAAAAGACTACGTTCCGCTCCCATCATGCATGGAGTACCGCCAGAATAATAGATCTTCCCCCTCCCCCTCAGTGTGAACTTTGTCCAGTCCATAGAGTTGAACATTCTTATTGTAGGGTTGCATTTTAAAAAACTGTACAACTATTCTTTACGACAGTAATTGCGTGAGCACCATTTTTATTTTTTCATCTTAGCATTCGTAATAACACAAGTTGACTTTATATCGAAGGAATTTTACGTTACAAACAAATGTTGCTGAGCCACGTAGCACTGGTGATACAAACAAGGAATCAGAGAATTTACTCTGTGTGTAAATTATAGTGCTAAGGTCAACCCATAAATTTCCCTCGGTGGGATTCGAACCCACGACCTCCAGATTAGATCTTCCGTCGCCCTACCGCTTGAGCCACGAGGCCGTACGGGAGCAGATCGTTGGTAACAAGGTGATAATTCGCGGCAATGCGAATGTGAATGGTACAAATTTAAATGTTGAGCCACGTAGAAGTGAGAAGTAACTCTGTGAGTAAATTATAGTGCTAAGGTGAACACATAATTTTCGCTGTACTGAGCGTTAGCCCTAGTAAGGAAATGAGGGACCCACACGAGGGAAAGAAACAAATCCACGACCTTATTACCTACGATCTGCTCCCGTACGGCCTCGTGGCTTAAGCGGTAGAGCGACAGAGGATCTAATCCGGAGATCGCGGGTTCGAACCCCACCGAGGTCAAATATTTTTTTCTTTCCCTCGTGTGGTCCCTCATTTCCTTACTAGGGCTAACGCTCAGTACAGGGAAATTTATAGGTTGACCTTAGCACTATAATTTACACACAGAGTTAATTCTCTGATTCCTTGTTTGAATTTTACGCCATATTACTGAATATATGTGATCGATTTGTTAGGATATCTTCAGTTAAAACTGGCCCCGGTTGTTCAAAAGGTGGACAGCGCTATCCACCGGATAAATCACTATCCAGTGGATAAGCATTAACAAAATTCTTTGTGTTCTCCTCTGGATAGTGATTTATCCAGTGGATAGCGCTATCCACCTTTTGAACAACCAGGTCCAGATCAGTTATAAACATTGCAAATTTTAAAATTATTTTGTTTTAGCCCTATATGCAAGTGACGTTTATAGATTCACTATTTAAGCCGCCTCAAAGGGCCGGCTTCTGACAAACAACAATAGGACAGTTGGCCGGCCCGTTATCTAAATTACATTCACAGTGGGTGTCACCCCACTTTCCGTTGAGGTACATGTTTCCGCAATGCTCACCTCCCACTCCTCCATTGTTCGGTTCACCATGATTCCAGTTTAGATAAGCTTGCTTCTCCAGTGAAGAGCCATCAATCCAATGGAGGTCTAGCTTCTTATCCTTTCGCTGCATCCCAAGCCACACCCCGAAAAAGGGTATTATATCTTGATTCAACACCATGTCGATAATGAAATCGTTCTCAGCGGATGATTTTATTATGGGGAGATCTGCCCCGATATTCTGGCATGTTGTTCTAGCATCTGCCCATTTTATTGTCGGTGTAGCGTTGATATAATAACATGCATTTCTGTGTCTAACCCAACCAGCTGGACAACCTGAAACTGAAAAAGACCAATAATTGTAGATTCAAATTAAAAAGTTAAGCTTTTTGTTTTAATAGGCCATTTGCACGATGACGTCATATGACTACAACTACCAGAATCCTTCAGGTTTTTGTTTTGTAGTGCAAATTAGGGCTATTGTTATTTAAATCGCACTGGGATTACAAAATTTAAATAAGAAAGGAAAAACGAAATGAATTCTGGTAGTTGTAGTCATCGTGCAAATGGCCTATTTGATTGAGCATCATGTTTTGCCAAGGATTTATGACTCGGACTGCAACCCCAGATAAAATGTTTGGGACACTTAGGCCTCTTGCAGGCCCTCCCCCGTAATAAAGGTGAAAGTGTTAAAACTGCTTATTGAATAAGTTTTGTCGAGTGTCCCAAAGTTCTACAAATCGGGTTGTAGAGGGAGTTTGTATAGAAGGATGCGTATATTGGAATAAATATATAGAGGTTATTCAGCGTAAAGTTGTGTAATACGGCTGGATATTTGTACGAGTCAGTTTTATTTTTTTGAGTCGAACCTTTTAATGAGAAAAATAAAAACTGCAGTAGTAAAAATGTCCGCTGTGTTAAACAACTTTCCGTTGAATAAATTGTTTATTATATAACAGTCATCTCCCAAAATCAGAGTATGTTCTTGAAAGCGTTTTCACTTGCGCACGATCAGAAAAGAGTGATAATTTGTCACATCTGCACTCGTTTTGACGCGTATTTGCGCTCTAGAAAGGTATGTCGTCAGTCGTAAAATAAGGTACGTTATGTACTATTGTAACTCTTTTTGTATGAGAAAAATAAGGATGTAGGTATCTTAGAGCGGTTATTTCAGAATATTATATTTTGACTATTACGATTCGAGAAAACATATTGAAGTGGGTTTCGGCATTTGCACCAAAATCGAGTAAACATTAATCAAAATCATACAAAAAATGCTAAAATGATCTTAAATTGTAAAATTTCTTATTTTTACTACAAGAAAGTTAACAATTTGCCGTTCATACATTAATTTTAGCAGAAAATGTGAAATTTAGGGGTTTGCCACACCCGCAATTGGATGTGTGGTCTGGGTTCCAAAGAAATTCGATCGGTGGACATGAAGCTCTACTGGATTGGTGACACTCCACTGGAGGGACAACAGTATAAATTATTAACAACTAGGCAGACATGGAACCGAATAATTTACCATTAACAATTTATCTCAGTTTCTCTGCCTACCTGAGTTGCAACTGAGCTCAATCTCTCGGGCCACTTCATCGATTAATTTCTGGACCCTTTCCTGTTCTTTTTGTTTGTTTACGGCGTCAGTGACAGGGAAAGCTGCAAACGATATTAAGTAATCACACATTGACATATACGACAAGGATTATTACTTTTGTCACCACCAATCCAAGACATTTGTTCCGTTTTCAGGGCTAATCGATATAAACATTATATTTAACTTTTTTACCGAAAACGATATCAAATTTCCTAAAGAAAACATGTCGACATGTACACATAGAGCATTAAATAACAAGCAAATGGCAATGTGTCCGCAATGTGAAACAAAGTATATCAACAATTGAACAAATATATGAAGACATTTCTGAAAATCAGCTGTCACTTTTTCTGTCATTTTAAACAAAATTGCTTTTTCTACTTCATCTCGCTAAGGTATATAAAATAGAGAGCTGAACGTCACCGCGCTTGATGCATGAAAGACGTTTAAATTAAAGAACAGATGGACGGCCGCGCGAGACACAGTTTCGCTGTACCTATGTGCCATTCATTGTCATTTTCAAACTACTAACCTCTGAGTGCCCAAAATGGGTGATGCATACGATTAAGCAACAAGCTATATATTTTGATATTTTGTTGAGCTTTTAGGGTGTTGCCATGGCAACACGGTGGATTGTAAATCAGCCTGCAATATTTGATTTCGTTTATTTTCAGAAAATCTAGTCGTTAGATTTTGTCAATCATTTGTCTCCAGTAAACTCGTAAAAATATTCGCATGTTAACACTGGTCTCATGTAATTTAAACAGGGGGATCTTCCGTAATTTGTGGTTTAATATGTTTGCGTTTTGTGAAAATCGTATCTCCCCTGTTAGATTTCAAATTTCTGATCAAGGGCAGGTGAGTTCGGCGTATACGGAACTATTATTGTGCCAAATTTCGTGAAATTCTAACGAGTGGTTCCGTAGAAATCAGCACATTTCCGAGGAAACTCGCTAAAATATCCAGTCACAATTTTTTGGTCAACTGCGCATGCGTTGCATTTGACGGGGTTCTCGATCCAAAGACGAAAAAGACCAAAAAAGCAGTGTATTTCTTCAATGGTTCTATAAATTATCTATTGATTCAACAAACATTTTTACGAACAACAAATTGTTTCATTTTAAGACGAAAAACAACACTTTCGCGATCCACGCTTAGCAAAATAAAATGATCGCTGAATAGGCGCCACGTTTGTTTTTGTCAAAACTCTGCACGTGCTGACTCACGTAAGCAGCTGAAATTGAAGAGCGCGTGCAAACTGTGTTCCTGCTAACACGAAAAAAAGCTGAAATATACAAGTCAGTAATTGGAGAAATAAGAAAAATAAATCCTACAGGTATCATTTTAATTAAGGAACTCAAATTGGTCTAAATCACCAACATACATTGTCTGATATTGTGTTCGAGAACGAATCTCCATTGTCTTGAACAAATAAGATAATACAACATCCCTCCAATGTCATAAAACACCGAAACGAAGGTACAAATCCATCGACACTATCCGAATGCGATCGACTTGACTATTTCGTAACTGTTACCAAATCAACTCGATTTGGCCCATCCTTTCAGGTTGTTGAGCTAAATTTGTTATTACTTTGCACATTACCTTTAGGCTGCTTTGCCATCCTCGCTACGGGGAAAATGATGAAGAAGACAATGATGATAGGTTTCTTGTTAGCCATCGTCGATTCTGCGGAAATAAAAAATTAAGTTCGTGCAAGAGAAAATAATCTAAGAGAACAAATCCCCCATAAATAATAATAATAATTATATAATTATTATAATTAATAATAAATAATAATAATAATTATCCGAGGGTCCAGTAGCCTGCGTAGCAAGCGTTCCCGTACGAACGAATTTTTTCCGCTTTCTGGCCGCGCGAAAATTAGGGCGAGAGCAAAAACTCGGAGGACAGGGGTGGGAGTGGGGAGATGAGGGAATGTTGCCTGCAAAACCCACGAGTTCGTCCACGAACGGGGCTCCTGATTGGTGGGGTGTGGTCTCCTTGAGAGACAGGTTTGACAAGTAGCTATCAAATTTTCACGCAAATATTTTGAGCGTGACTTGCGATCAATAGAGCTTGGATTTTGAAACGTGTTTGAACGAAGTTTTGTCGGAGCTGAGCAAAGCGGGGCTTGCTTTTACTTTGAAAACGGAACAAGAAAGGGCAATGCGCCATCTTTTTAACGGCAACGATTTAATGGCCGTATTGCGAGTATTGCCAACAGGATTCGGCAAGAGTTTAATTTTTCAGTTGTTTGTTATGATGCGCGGAGTGCGAAGTAAAAGGCAAGGAGGTACAGGCTATTCCAGTATTATTCAGTGTTATTTCTCCACTGCAAAGCATAATTCGGGATCCAGTCGAAGAGGTAAATCGTATGGGGATGACGGCGTGCGATTTATATGAAAAACTGGACTTCTTGGACGATATAAACAAAGGGAAATTTGGAAGAACGCACATATTTAATTAGTCAAAGTTACACAAGGATTTCCTCGCTTAAATGTAAAGGCATGGAAAGAAAACAATACGTACCTTATTCCTCTATAAATAATAAGCCAGGAAATGTTTTTCTTAGACTTGAGTAGACCCGTTGAAAAAAAATATCGTGGTTTAGTGAGACTGTTGTCGTCCATGTCTGTTTGTAGTAATCGGTAATGCCTATTCTAAATTAGTTGGATCGTTGGATCGATACAAAAAAGGCGAGTCAAAAGCCAAATAATACCCAAATCCAGTCGGTTTAGACTTTCTCAAAAACCTAATTGACTCCAATTGACACCACTATTTCATCCCAAATTTTAAAGTTGAAAGTGATCTATTTCGGCGGCTGTTTGTTTTTATCGGCGTTGAATTGAAAGTGGCAAGTGTGGGAAGATCTATTTGCATTTGTGGACCGATTCAAGTTTTATTTTGGTCACAGCAAAATATGAGATGAAATGAAGTTGAATGATTAGTGCTCGTACCATAGAAAAGTCAGAAAATAGCGAGGAAAGCGAAGATTGATTTTGAACTAGAAATATATAACCGTAAACAAACACAGCAGTACAGTCGCGCGCTGAGTAGTTGAGCTGAGCAGTGTTATATTTTTATTAGCGGGAATTATTTCACCGGCTCTGTTAACCGGTGTTGGATTCAATAAGTCAAAGCAAGCAAATATACGGATATTTCTTCTAATTTAAGTCGGCATTGTTTTGAAATGGCGAGAAGGTGTATTGATTCATCACCCCACTTCCACTCTTTGCTCTCGCCCCAATTTTCGCGCGGCCAGAACACGGAAAAATTCGTTCGTACGGGAAGTTCCGGGACCCGCTATCAGACCTGAAATCTTACAACTTAAAAATCGGATAGGCCTATTTACTGCTTGTTTAAAAATGAAATTTGTGCCGCACTTCGCCACTTAGCCTGTGAACAGGCTCTCTGGTGGGATATAGGGCGAAAAAAAAAAACGGCGAACGGGGAGTTTCGCGAGTTTTCTTTTCGCCGCTCAGTCTACTTTCGTCATACCCCCACAAGGAGGCCTGTTCACAGGCTATTCGCCCGCTCAGCTGAATATCTCATTTAATGCCCCGTCTGAAAAGAATCTTATGTGGACTGCACGTACAATGACGGTAATTGTTTATGTACATTGAAGTTAGATTAAAAAGTACTGTAGAACCTCATGAGAGGGTAGAACTAAGCTGTGAAAAAGTTTCAACAGAGTTTGCTGTGTACAAGTTAAAATTATACACCCTACCCCCTTCCCCTATAAAAAATTCCTGGATCTGTTCTTGAAAATAAACGCTACTGCATTGAATACTTCATAAAAATGCTCTTTTCAAAGGAGGCCGATTGTTGGCGATCCTCCCTTCAAAGAGCTGAAGATATTATTAAAACTCATTGGGAAGCAACTGTTAAATGTTGTTTCAAGCTGTTGATAATTTTTTCCAAGAAATTTCTCATTTAGGAAGCAGATTTCTAGTAACAATTAGTAGATTGATATTTCATTTAGAGTAATTTCATAGGATAGAACATTTGATCATTTGCCTCAAACTGATTGTTTCAAAAGCGAATTTCAAAATACGCTATCCACAACAGTACCCGACTGACACATTGGGAGAGAACATTAAAAAAAAATTATTTTATGGCACTTTAATGTATATTGTTTTATTTTATTAGAAATACTCGTAAATGGTGTGGATGAATAGACGGAAATTAATACTATTCCAGCGAACAAAGAGGAAACATTGTTAATGACTAAACTTAAATATGCTTTAAAAAAGACATTGTGATGCCAACAACAAACATATCAAACCAAAAAGCTAAGAAATAGTGTAGGTATAGATTAGAATGTTTGAATCATAGTTTCATTAAAATGTTAGTACATACCAGCATTTGTCGAAAAAAGTGTTTAACAGCTTCTTGTTAATAGACAAATTCGGCTAACGCATTGTTGTACCCAATTCAAACCTTTTGGGATTAGAACTCTTTGTTCTTCATATTTCCATATCAATGAAGCATTGACATGGAAATTATATGGAAATATTGTGAACAAAGAATCTTATTCCCAGAAGGTTTGAATTGGGTACAACAATGCGTTAGCCGAATTTGTCTATTTTCTCACCTAGTTATGAGGAAATTAACTGAATGGTTATTGCAAAATTAAAATTCCAAGGAAGGCAGCGAACTTATTTTAGCGCGGGGGACGCTTCATATGTGCTAAACAAACACCCAAATTTCCCACGACAACAGAAAAATAACGATACAAGACAGAATTTGTTCATTAATTTCGGTATGGAAATAATTTAAAGAAATACAAATTTGACGAATACTAGGCTTGAACCGTGAAACAAATATTCAACCCAGTTGGTCAGTCAGGTACGGCATAAAATGGAGAGTAATTTTTTTCAATTGATTTTTTTGTTTTCTTTTTTCAAAAAACGCACGAGTGATTATATATATTATAAGTTACAAATTTAACTGAGATGTAATTAGTCAAACTGTTTTCAGCATGAGTTTTACCAGTATCATGACCTGTTCTTGTCCTTATGCAACATCGTATTATTCTTTTTTCGACAATTTTTGACAAGTTACCGCGCGGCGCTCTCAATTTACATATCAGTACACCTTCGAAATTTGAGCCACAAAATGTCGTTTACAAACACATGTATAGTCTATCTTGAAACACAATAAAAATAAATAAATGTAGTTATGGAACACACTGAAACAATGAACTATTTCTTTCACCTCCGTCCAACAAGACCCTTTATACGGTAGGAGACATAGCTTAGTTTCACAGCTGCCTAGCCAAAGTCTCTACAATAGTCTTGCTTCACGTCATCACACCAAAGAACTCTCGTTTTTAATCAGACACTGAGAACACTAATTTTTATGAAAGTTTTCCTTAATTATATTACTATTGTTCTTTATATTGACTTATATCGAGCACTTTAACACCTTACGTCTCCTCAGTGTGGAAAATAAGTCCTTTGTCTTAATTTCGGTTGTTTATATTAGGAGACAAGTCAATTCAGTGTCGTTTTGGTTGGTTATTGTGAATTAAATATTTTTAGTTATCAAGACAGTATGTTCAGACACAACACCACAAAAGATTAGCGTGATCTGAGCCGCTTTTACAATAGGCTGTAGTGCACACTTTAACACTTCTACGGATAAAACGGATCTTTATGACATTTTCATAAACATAAACCTTAAGAAAGAAATTACGTGAATTAATGGCGCGTGTTGAAACTAATTATGCAAAAAATTGGAACTGTTAGTTTCACAAGCTGGTCTTTTGATGAAAGTGAATCGTGGCTTTTATAAGCTCATTGCATAAACGTGAAAAATCCAAATTTTCATACTTTATACCTTATTCAGCTGGCGTGCAAGTAACAGCTTAACCTGTGAACAGGCCTCCTTGTGGGTGTATGACGAAAGTAGATAGCGGCGAAAAGAAAACTCGCGAGGAAAATTAAAGTCGGCGAGCGAAGCGAATACGTCACTGGGGAAGGGACAGAAGTCCCGAAACGTCTGAACTTTTAGTTTCAAAAAGCGCTTTAATAACATTTTTTTTAAACATATTCATTTCAGAATTCTTACGGACAAGTTTTGAACGATAGTGTGTAAGCCAGATATTTTGTTTCTGGACAAGCGGCTACAGCTGTAGCCTCCTACGCAGACGTCCTTAGGGCTCGTCACGCAATCTTTCCTCCCCCACAATACTACAGCTGCGGCTATAACATGGACAGGTATAATGTTGACTGGGTTTCATTAATACTCGGGAATTGGAACGACAAAAAAAAAAGAGCACTTTAGATAAAAAAAAAGGTCGAACAAGTGTCTCAGTGAGAACAGAGAGAGAAATCAAAAGGAACAAAAAAAAAAGCCAAAACGATTGTAGCCGAAAAAATCGCAGCAAAGAAACGCGAACTAAATGAACCCGGAGGGCAAATGTCTGATATTGTGTTCGAGAACAAATCTCCAAAAGCTAAAACCGAAGCCCCCAAGAATATTTCATGCCTTGCCCTACTGAAATATTTCATAGTTTCGCCTTTTTCAAATGAACACAAGCCATATAATTTGAACAGGACTCTGCTTGCCCAGCCTTACAACCTAGACAATGAGCAGACAAAACTGTTCCTTCTCTTTCTATGTGGAAAAGGAAAGCTTTAAATTGCTGGCGGGTGTAAAAGCTGTTGATTCAATTGTTTGAATAGTAGACACTGAGCAGTCCGGCTCAAAGAAATTTCAACATGGGATGGATTTTAATTGCCGAGATTTTCTCCAAATAACGCTGCTTAACTCGCGATTGTAACTTCTTAGCATAATTATTCCGAAATGGGAAAAGAACAAGTAAAATAAAGATTTTCACCAGTCTTTGCTCCACATCCGGCCCCGAAGTATTCATCTCTAAAATGCGACAACTGTAGATATGACTTGCATTTGCACCCTATTACTGCTATTACGCAATCGAAAGAGGTACAACATCTGTCGTGACGTCACGTGAAAAAGTAAAAGTAGTAAAATAACTAGTAGTAATTATAGATTATAGTGCGTCTCCTTATCCCGTGGCACCTCGTCTTGACCTAGTACCTCAGTTTCATGAATTAATTCAGCCACTGTTTAAAAGGGCTATGTCGCGAGATATGTCACGCAGGCAAAAACGTCGGGCCGACATCAAACAAATTCACGCTATCGCCGTGGGATCGGGCAAAATCCTGCCACGCTGTGTACTCCGAAATAAGCGTCCAAGAAGTTTATCACGGGAGCACTTTTTCAGGCTTTCTCAGAAATTTCTCATTTCCGTTTCCGGTAAAGGTGGTTTTCATGTTACGTCATCGCCGCCATGCTGGTGGACATAAACAATAGTTCTCTATTAGCTCCTTTTGTTCGTCCACAAGCATTTGTTCGTTTCACTATTGTTATCTATGTCTCTAGAGATTGATTGAAAACCACCTATTAGTACATGTACTGAGGAGTATGATTTCAGAATCGGAGAAATAACCGAAATGAAATCTAGACAAATAGACTATTTATATGTCGGAAAAAACCGAGACCTTTCGGAGTGGAAAAAGTTGAAATAAAGTTCAAACAAATAGCTAGGTGACAGGGGTCGAACTTAATTTTTTAGTCCACTAGCAAAGTTTTGCGACGATTAAGTCACGCAACATTCAACGTGAATTTCGCAGGATTTTTCGGATAAAATTACAACTACCAGTTGCAAGTAAGACACAAGACTGTTGAATATACAGTCGGACCTCTATTAAGCGGCCACCCTCGGGACTTTGAAAACTGGCCGCTTAATAGAGGTTGGCCGTCTAATAGAGGTGCAATATAAATTAGATAGAAATGGCAGTCAACGTCATTTTATTGCCTCTATATAGCAAAACGCTTGTTGAAAAGTGAACATATGTGAAGATAAATGCAAAATTCATTGAAACAAAAACTTAAGTGCCCTGTATTTGCGCATTTCAAGTCCGTGCAAAGTTCTAGCTCTAACACAGAGCATGCAGTCGATAAGTACAGTATTTTGTATTGCGGCTTATTTTCCACCTAGCTCGGTTTTCTTTGTTCTTTTCAGGGGAATATATCACATAACCCCGTTCATTACAGTGTCTGAAAAGCTGGGTGCGGCTTTGATTGTAACAGGGGAGAGGCGGGGCTGAAAAAAATAGCTGATAACAATAGCAAAACAAAGGATTATATATTCCCCTCAACATATTCCCCTCGACATATTCCTCTCAACATATTCCCCTCGCCTTAGTCCCCTCGACTTATTCCTCTCATAATAGAATAACACAAACGGGAAGACAAAATAGTGCGTAACAAGGAAAACGCTCTAGCATCGGTCAATATTATTTGTTTACAAAAAAAGACAACTTCATCAATCATATTCCTACGTAATTAACTTGCCGGTCGCGACTAAAAAGCGAAATGTTAATAACATTATTCGATGGTATCGTACCTCGATTCAGGTTTCGGGTCTTCAATAATGTATGACGCCTCGTTTTACGCTTGAACCTAAATATGTTTCTGCCGCTTTCCCTTGGAAAACACACTCCATTGATCTTCGAAAGATGAAGGCGGGCAGTTGGGCCATGGCGAGACCACGAGTACTGTTCATACATTTTCTTCTCTTTCTCTCCTTCTACTCATAACGAAGCAACGTGCTCAATGCAAATTTGGCAAAAGCAAAACATGTTTACCGTCTCGCTTCGTAATGTGCCGTGATCCCAATGCGGCCTTGCGGAATCATGCTTTTTTGCATTTGAATTGAACGAAATGTTACTCTCCGAAAAATTAATAGTTTCTTTGTTTTAGAAAACCTCACAAGGTGGAAAATAAGCATGTTATTGACCAGTCCCTCGGGGATATGTGATATATTCCCCTCGTGGCATTCCCTTGGGCTACGCCCTCGGGTACGCCACGAGGGGAATATATCACATATCCCCTCGCTCCTGGTCAATAACCCTTACTTAGTGCATGGAGATTAAATTGCAGTTCTTGTTGTTATCAGTTATCATCTTCATATTATCTGTCACCATTTCGCTTGAAAAGATAAAAAAAAAACAATAAATACTAAACAGGTGGCCGCAGCCGCTTAATGGAGGTGGCCGTTGAATAGAGGTACTGACAAATAATTCGGGACTTTGGAAAGCGGCCGCTTAATGGCGGGTGGCCGCTTTGTAATAGGTGGCCACTTAATAGAGGTCCGACTGTAATTCCTTTATTAGCTAGACAAATTTAGTCACAAACTGCGAAATCTTTAGTCGCAAATGCGCCCGATGCAGGCGCAATTTCGAGCACTGTAAAGTTAATCTGCGTTCGCCTGGCGCGGCCGGTCAGTGAATTATTGCTACAAGACCTACAGCGAATTGCACCGTACCGTAGAACATCGTGAAGAACGACGTCGGTATTTAGGTGAAAGCTTCCCAAATCAGGCAGAGAACCACAGCAAAATCAAGATAGAACATTCAAAACATACCAGTAGTAGTAGGCATTGAAATATTGAGCCGTACGATTCCTAAATCGGGAAAATATCCGAAACTAAATCAAGACAAATAGATTATTCACAACCCCAGCTCCCCAGGATGATGCCTGATTTCCACGAGCTGGGAATGCTGGATACTATTGTGACGTTTCAAGATGGCGCAGATTTGGTACGGACACTTTTCTCGATTCGTTCCGCCTAGCCGACAAGATTAGGAAGCGTCTCCTTCGTCGACGCAATTATTAAGAAGCGCCATTTTTTAAATTTAAAATAAAGTGATTTTGACGTGAAGTTATTTTGTAAGACTAATGGTATTTAATACAAACTGATAAACCGTGAGACATTAAATTAAACAGAATGGCTTATTACATATTGACAAATTACTCAGATACTTGACAGAAAGCATTTGGCCTGATCACATATTTCGTACGTGCTGCCGGCTGTTTTATTTAATTATTTTTTGTTTTCGTGTTCGTAGCTCCAACAACTTCCCGGTTTTTTTTTTTTTTTTTTTTGCATGTTGAATAAGATGTAGTCTTAACACGGCTTTAAGAAACAACTGACAACAGCTAGAACAAACAGAATTGTTATAGAGGTGCGTTGATAACGTGTTTAAGTTATCCATATGCTTGACAGAAAACGTTTTATCTCATTGCCTTTCTTGTGTTGTTTTAACACAATATTCTTTTCATGTTAATAGCTTCAGTTATGACGGTATAATGGCAAGGATTCTTTTCCTGTCTTTCCTCGTTTCATTTCTTGTGGTAACAACAATGTCTAACGCTGGTAAGTCACTTTCGATAAATGGTTATTTTGTTTTTGTTTGGGTTCCCACTTCTCCTGCACATGTGCTTAACCTCACTGGTATCTTGTAGGAGCCGACATAAAATAAGACCAAACCAAGAAGGCCGACCGTTCGAATCTTTTTCAGTTACACATCCACAGGAAAATTTTGTTGAGACTTTAAGGTTATTTTTAACTAAGAAACCTAGACCCAGACTTGTTTATTTTAATTAAAAGAGGAAAACTTCTGGAGCGAACATAAGCTCCATGACAAAAGATGGAAAAATTATCTTACAGCGGACTTCACAAGTCCTGTTAGAAATACCTCAATGAGCCAAGTGCGTCAGCGCAGGGCCTTCTAGGCGATTTACGTCACATTACTTTCATTACGCTTAAAGAGCAACTTCAAACGAGGCCGGAACCATCTCGCTAAAATGCCATAGGGTTAAATTCAAAATATCCACCAGAGTAGTTTGTGTTCTCATCGGCCTAAGAACAGTGATATGTCGAATAACTTATAAACTTTGTACGTGAGACAGAAAAGCTCGTCATGTCAATTATGGTCGTATATTTTCATATTTTTCGTTTGTCGATCGCTTGTGCTTAGTTTATAAATGAGATCTTTCTTGCGAAGCCACGCCTTTTCTCCGCCTCTGCTAATGTGACCACCGTTATATCACAGCCACTGTTTTGTTGCCCGAATCTCATTCGACGCTTCACGTATTCACTGACAAGATAAAAACGGTTTCAGACGGTTTCTGAATGGGGTTTAGTGTTTAGCGTTATTTACCCATAATTTTTATTGTTCGCTGTTAAATTGGTCAATATTTTAATGTTTACTGTTTCCCGAGAAAATAATGTTAAGTGTTTGTAAGGTTCTTCGTAAAAAACATAGTCTTTTAGCATTGTAAATAATTTTCTGCTCTGCGGAAATCGCTAATAAAATCCCCTCAATAGCCATGTCTGAACTTTGAGCCTGTGCTCAAAGGGGCAAAAGTTTCTTTTTTTCTACCCATGCACAACAGTATTCTGAGAAACCTGGGGACCAATCTTGTCCCAAGAGCCCGCAATCCCTTGGTCAGAGTCGAGGGCGAAGAAAAGCGTCGGTCAAAGAGCAACGTTATGGCGGCATCCGGTTTTGTTAAAGTTCTAGTGAGATTCTATAGAAGCGGGGAGGATTCTGCTTTCGAAAGGCATAGAAGCAGGGTCACTTTCGACCTTGCAAAGGAATCCAGCATGGCCGCCGTCAAGAAACATCTGACGGAATTTCTTGGGCTTCAGATGGAATAAAGTGTTGACAGACCAAACACGACTCATAAGCTCGAGATAATGTAAATCGTGTCCTCATAGTTTTGATCTAACGAGTTTATCCACGGTCAGCAGGGACAACATTTCTCATATAAACGCTCGGCAAAGTTGTCTCGGGGGGAGGGTTGTCTCGGGTACCCGAGACCATATAAACAGGCCCTTTGAAAACCTCACAAGGTGGAAAATATGCATGTTATTGACCAGTCCCTCCGAGATATGTGATATATTCCCCTCGTGGCGTTCCCGAGGGCGGAATATATCACAGATCCCGTCGCTCCTGTTCAATAACCCTTACTTTTCTAACCAACCTAAAAATAAAAAAAATCTCTTTGTTATAGGGCTGACTTCCTTTCACTAAGTTTGACTTCAGATTTAAGAGTGGATGTCTGTAAATATCGAGAATCCGAGGACAGAGGCCAAATTTCCAATTTGTTTTTATTTTACCAAAAGAACCTATATATTTAGTGACCTATTTTCGAAAATGGCCGGGTTTAAAAGGTTCGATTTCATTTTACTTTTTTCAAAATTTCGATAAATCGAAAATTAGCCGCGGGTGCTTTCATGGACCAATGAATTTTCGCCATTTTGGACCATTTTCAACACGCTCCTGTTATCGTAACATTCGGCGTCCTGCAATGCCTTTTAAGTAGGTGGTAAAAGAGAGTTCTGAGACACCCTCAAATTCCCCTGAATTTCACACAAATATTTCCTGCAGATTTCAACAAATAACAAATTATTTTTCATCAGTTCAATTCAACAGATACCACGCAATTCTGATGAGTTTGAGCAGATTTGACAAATTTGTGAGTTGTGTGAAAACTGACAGAAATTGTTGAATTTTTGAGATTTGTTGGGTCTGAAATATTTGTGTGAAATTCAGGGGAATTTGAGGGTGTCTCAGAACTCTCTTTTACCACCTACTGAGCTAAAATGACCACAAGACAAAATCTTGAAATTGGCCAATTTCAAGATTTCTCCGCTGAATTTTCACAGAGGAAAATTAACCATTTTCCAAAATCTCACGCTCATTTGGGGAGAATATTTCTTCCATTCTCCAATGCCCCAACGCTAGATCAGTTTCATTTTCCAAAATTTCATGCTCATTTTGGGGGAATATTTCCCCCAGTCTCCAATGCCCCAACGCCAGCGTATCAATTCCATTTCCCAAAATCACTCTTTTGTCATCTTCCGCACTCAACGCAATTTTGGTCATGTTTTCCGTGAATAAATGGTGCCCTCTGCTGCGAAAAATAGTTTGCCTCCTGAGTTGCTTTTTTTTTGTCTTCAAACATTTCACGAAGTTTGCATGTCTCAAACTCTTCCTGATCATGCATTTTTTCACTCCTTTTGCCTTTTGTTCCTCCGTGGTTTTTGCCTTTTGTTCCTCCGTGGTTTTTGCCTTTTGTTCCTCCGTGGTTTCTGCATTCTTCTCCATCAGGAGAGAATACAGTTTCGGTCTCAGGGCGACAAATTCTGTCAAAATGGCACCTTCACATTCATCTTTCATCAACCCAATCTTTTTCTTGTTCCCCGGCACGATTGGCATTCCATTCAACACTGCCGGATGCTCTGGAGAAAAATCATTTGTGTCAAACCATTCTGCCACATCCCCCGCAATGTCCGCAAAGAAATCTTCCGTTTCAATGTCCAGCACCAAAGAATCTGTGTCGGTATACAGGAGAGAAACATTTTCCCACTTTTTCTTCACATATTCATAGTGAAAATCATACATCAAAAGTTTGGACAAATCCAAGATTGACATCCCAACAAAGATGGGTTTTGACATGACCACTCGCGTTTTCCTCATCTTGACTGCAATCAGAAATTCATCGAAAATTTTCACATCGGCGAAGTTGCATTTATTCACCAGCTTTTCTGCCCTTTCCGCATCTTTCACCAGTTCAATCGTGACTCGGTTTCTCAGGTTTTCCATGGTTTTCCCAAAGACTGAGTTGTTCATGAGTTTGAAGAAATCTTTTTCAAATTTCGTTTTTCCCTTGGATCTCAGGGCAGTGTTTTTGTCAATATAACATTTCATGAAAGGTGCTTCTTCGAATTTGATTCCTCGCCTGATCTTTTTCAACTTCATTCCCTGGGAAAGATAAAACGCCAAATTGCGCCCATGTAAAACCATGCCTTCTTTGTCCCTCAGATTTTGCGTGAGTTTTTCAATCCCACCCAGCGCCAGTTTTTCCGGAGCCAGGGGAAAATCATTGTGATCATCATGCAATTCTGGGGGATAAATGAGATCAACTTCCAGAATGCAACCTTGACCTTCTTCTTTCACAAACTTTTCCCAGTTTTGCAAATCTTCTTCGCTCATCCATTGGAATTTCCCAACTGGAAGAGGCTGCGACATGGCCCATCCATAAAGGTTGTTTGCGTCCAAATAAACCAGGAAACGAGATGGATCTTTTGGATTGAAATTTTTCATATATTGGTTGTTTGCTTTCGCAAATCGCTTGAATGCATTTGCGTTTCCTCCCCTGATTCCTTTTTCAAACATCAACAACTGTTCCACATCATCTAGAAGTTCCAACTTCACTCCGGTCACTTTCAGCATTGCATCCCAAGCCAACCCAGGGGTGGTAAAATAGTGCGCGGGATCCAGTTCATAGTTTTCTTCGCAAAGTTTTCTGAAACTTTCCATGACATCTGCAAGCAACAGCACATCCGTTTTCAGATAAAGATCGTGAAATTCGCCCATATTTTTCACTTCAAATTCTTCCCAGACTCGCTGGGCATGGGCAAAATCTTCATCTGAGACTTTTTCCTGATTCAATCTGGAGAAAAAAGCGGCTTTCTTTGGCAGTTTTTTCTCAAACTTATCAAACCCATCCATGAATTCATAGGGGAAGACTCCTTTTCGCCGCATCAAATCGCTTTTCTCACCAAAAAATCTGGTGATTTCTTTCAATTCTTCTTTGGGGAGATTTTTTGCCAGCGATTCCAATCCTTCCAGCGTGAATTTGAAGGAATCCAGAAATCGAATTTCATGTTTCACTGAAAATTCTTTCCCTTTCTCCTCATTCCATTCTTTTTTCAACTCGAATTTCAGGGAAAAGGAAATATATTTCTCCTCGTTGTTGGGGATGCATGTCACGCTCAAAACTTCATCCATTGTCCCCAAAGCTCGCACAAAAAGATGAGCGTCATAGTTTGCCAGATTGTGAAAAAACACAGGGGTGAATTTTGGCCTTTGAAACTTCAGGTTGCAAGATTGATGCGCTGCTCCCCTGAATTTTCCTGAAAAGTGACAGTGATCCCTCACCTTGGACAGACTTTTTTCTCCAAATTCTTCTCGACACAGCCAGCACACTTCCGCTTCTCGAAATGATTTCCATTCTTGGTTGGTCAGGGGAATCATTTCCTTTTTCGGCAAATTCAAGTGAGCTTCTCTCACTCGGGAAATCAATTCCCGAATGAACTCTTTGGGAAGTTCTTCATTTTCATTTGCAGCTCTTTTCAACACAGGCTCCATTTGCAAAAACGGGGAAACGAGATGAAACGCAAATCCGCAGGGAATATGCTCGTGGGTTTTTTGAGTTCCCCCCAGCGGTTTCAAAATTGACTCAAAATCTGCATATCCAACAACAGGCAGATGCATCATTTTTGGGAAGTTTTTGAAGGAACAAGTTCCTCCTGGAAGTTCAATTCTCGCGGCTTCAAAATCTCCGCAAATGGTTTTGTGTTTCTCCAGACTTTCCACTCTGGGAAATGAATTGAGGCATCTTTTGCAGAAAAATCTTTCATGCCCATTTCGCGAAACTTGAGAAGATGCAAGGCGGGAGAAATTTTTCACCAGACAGAAGTGCGTTTTGAATTCTTCTGTCAGCAGAATCAAATCCACATGAAGTCCCCTTTCTTCCTTGGTGATTCTCAGGGGAAAAACAAATCCATTCCAGCCAAAAACGTTCACTGAAATGTCAGGATTTCTGGCCTCAAAAAACTTGATTTTTTCCACGGCCATGGGCAATTCGCAACCATCCCAATTCATCTCTTCCGTTTGTTCTCGCAAAGTCGGTGTGATTCTTTCCGGATGAACTTTGACCATATTTGCGGCTCTGCCCAAGCACCATTTAAAACACATCTCGTCTTCATTTTGCATGTTGATCACGGCTTTCTTGTTTGCCAAATCAGCAGGCAGTTCAATCCACCCAGATCCTCGCAGGGGGTTCCAGCGCACAAAATGAATTTCCAAACGCAAAACTCTTTCAAACATCCAATTGGATCCCCTGCGATTGAAGTTTTCCAGATTCTCAATCATTTCTCTTTCCATTTCATCCAGAATCTCTGGGTTGTTCCCCAAATTCCTATTCTGCCGGGAATGGAAAAATGGATTTTCAATCACTTCCTCTCCAGAAGCCAAATTTGTTTGGGACATTTCCACATTCAAAACGCATTTCACTCTTGTTTGTGGATTTTCTCGCAGGAGCCTGAGAACCAACCATCTTGCTTTCCGGAAAAAATCTTGGGGAGAAATGGAATCATCTCCTTGAATAAAAAATTGTCTCGCGAATCCTCGCAAAGCGGATTGCCCTTCTTCCACGACCAACCTTTGTTTCCACAATTCAGCGATTTGCTTTTTCAATCTTTCCACCGCGGGATTGGCTCTTCTCCGAACATCCGCGTCATCCACACTTTCCAACCAATTTGTCCAATCGATAACCGTATCCACATTTTCTTCAATCGCTCTGGGAATGACTCTGGGGGGAACAATTCTTCTTTCCGGAATCAAAAAAGGCACATCAATTTCTGGATTTTCGTCATCTAGGTTGGCTCGTCTTTTCCGAGTTTTTGGCTGATTTTTTCCCCCTCCTTGCCAAAGATTTTCAACTAAAAACTTCACCAGTTCATCTTTTTTCAATCGCGACCAACCTCGCAAATTTGTCGATCGCGCAAATGATTGCCATGCAGCTAAAGACATTTTTAATGGAGAAAAAAATCTTTTTTCCCCATTCAAAATGAAGTTTTCAATTCAGGAAGTGAGCGAAGCGAACCCCGGAGGGGAAGGAAAAGAAAAGCAAACTTTTTTCACATTCAAAGAAGCATCAGAAAAAACTGGTCTTCCCTCCAAAACGATTTTGCGAGTTCTCAAATCGGGCAACACCAAATATACCAGAAGAACCGATCAAAAAGTGTTCTGGATTCAGGAGGAAGACGCAGAACCTTTTATCCGGATTGATGGGGAAGAATTTTTCACCGCAGAGGAAATTCGGGAACGATTTGGGTTATCGCGCACAGTTTTTTTCAATCAACTCTGCAAGAAAAAAACTCATTTTCTGGATTCAGGGGAAAAATCGCACGAAGTCACTTGGGTTTCTCCCAGACTGGAGAAATTCCTGAATCTCATGAGAGTGAAGGCTGCGGATGAAAAATTCACGTTTTAAATTTTTTATTTTTCGGAGAAAAAAATGTCAGGAAAAAACAAATCCAGACCTTCCCAAGACGAAGAAAAACAAGATCTAATCTGGGAAAAAGCGTGTGAAATGGAAAAAAGCTTTCAAAAAGCTGTGGATATGGCCACTGGTTTTCTCCCAGTCCGATCGGAAGAGGATCGCGAATTTATTGCGGAGTGGATTTTTCGTGATTTAAAAAAACATTTTTATCTCATCCAAGAAAATGAATCCCGCGAAAATAACAATTTCTGAATGCTCTCTCGACAACCCCGTGAAAAAATCTTCCGGAAAAATCTCTTTCTGTCTCCTCCCATGCCTTCACAATGACAAATGGCTCAAAGTGAAACTCCAAACCAAATTCAAGATTTTCGCTCATCAAGGTGACTCGTTTTCTCTGGGAATCACTCTTCCGGAAGAAAACATCAAATTTTTCAAAGATTTGGAAAAACATCTCAACTCTGCTGCGATGAAAAAGAAGCAGGCAATCAAAGAGATTTCCCCGTCTTTTGCTCGATTTCAGGAGGGAGATTTCACTCTCGTGAAAATCGACAAATCCGAGCAGGAAAAGATTTATGCCAAGATTTATCCCTCCAAACTCAAGCACACGGATTTCTCGTGTCGATTTTGGGAATTGTGCGACGATGGGAAGAAAAAACCCATCCTGAGGCAAAAAGAGCTCATTGGCGTTCCTCTCCGGGGGCAAGTTGTGTTTTCAATCAAACATCTTTTCTGCGGAAATCTGAAAGCCATCACATGCATCGTGGACGAAGTTTTGGTGGAGGAAAAGGTGGAAGCTGCTTCAGAATTCGATGAGTTTGAGGACAAGAATGAGGATGAAGATTGAAGTTGGATCTCGCTGAAATCTGGAGGAAACTCCAAATTATTTTTCAGAATCTGATTCTGAAAATATTTTTGTGATTTTTCAGTGAATTTGGGCAGAACCTTTTTCCTGATTTTTTCAGATTTGCCACGTGTGACAGGTCTGATTTTGCCCCAGATTTTTTCAGTTCATTTAGGCAGATTTTCCACGTACATTTGCTCCGGAAAATGATTTTTGAAAATGAATTTGAAAACGAATTTGATTTCTGGAAAAAATATCTGTTCCAGAAAAATGAATTTTGAATTCTGGAAAAAATATCTGTTCCAGAAAAATGAATTTGAATTCTGGAAAAAATATCTGTTCCAGAAAAATGAATTTGAATTCTGGAAAAATGAATTTGAATTCTGGAAAAAATATCTGTTCCAGAAAAATGAATTTTGAATTTTGAATTCTGGAAAAAATATCTGCTCCAGAAAAATGAATTTGAATTCTGGAAAAAAATATCTGTTCCAGAAAAATGAATTTGAATTTTGAATTTGAATTCTGGAAAAAATATCTGTTCCAGAAAAATGAATTTGAATTCTGGAAAAAATATCTGCTCCAGAAAAAACGAATTTGAATTCTGGAAAAAATATCTGTTCCAGAAAAATGAATTTGAATTTTGATTTCTGGAAAAAATATCTGTTCCAGAAAAATGAATTTTGAATTTTGAATTTGAATTCTGGAAAAAATATCTGCTCCAGAAAAATGAATTTGATTTCTGGAAAAAATATCTGCTCCAGAAAAACGAATTTGAATTTTGAATTTGATTTCTGGAAAAAATATCTGCTCCAGAAAAACGAATTTGAATTTTGAATTTGATTTCTGGAAAAAATATCTGCTCCAGAAAAACGAATTTGAATTTTGAATTTGATTTCTGGAAAAAATATCTGCTCCAGAAAAACGAATTTGAATTTTGAATTTGAATTTGATTTCTGGAAAAAATATCTGCTCCAGAAAAACGAATTTGAATTTTGAATTTGAATTTGATTTCTGGAAAAAATATCTGCTCCAGAAAAACGAATTTGAATTTTGAATTTGAAATTGCAAATTCATTTCCTGGGGGGAAATGACTTTGAAAATCTGGGAATGACATGAATCTTTTTCCCCGGAGCAGAATTTGAACTCAAAATTCACACAAAATTTGGGGAAAGTTGTCAAGGGGGAGAATTTTTTTGCAATCAGGGGTCTATTTTGGGGCATTGTGGGGAAAAAACTGCCCTCTGTGCCCTGCTTTTCTGCTGAACTCAGGAGAAAATGGCAAAAAACCCCATAAAGACGTGTTGGTTTGGCGAAATTTGAGTTTTAGGATTTAAAATAGGTTTTCAATCAAAACAAAAAACAAAATTCTTCCAGAAAATAGTTTTCAGCTTCCCCACCCACGTGATGGGGGAAGTCAACTTTTTTCAGTTCATTTTCCTGCGAAAATGAACTCAAAAATTCAGGAAAGTTTCATTTTGTCCCCTGAATTTGTCATTTTGTCCCCTGAATTTGTCATTTTGTCCCCTGAATTTGTCATTTTGTCCCCTGAATTTGTCATTTTCCCCCTGAATTCGCTGGATGAATTTTGAAAAACCCCACTCAGGGGAATGATTTTCAAATTTTGCTGAATTCAGCATTGTTCCGGAAACTGATTTTGAAATGAAATTTCCTCCGGAGAATTCCTCCCATATTATTTGGAGGAAAATTTTTTTCCAAATTTTTTTTCCAAATTTAATAAATGAAGGGATGTCCGGGGGATGAAAAATCTCCCCAAACGGATTTTGTGATGAAAAATCACCCCCAAAAACGGATTTTGGGATGAAAATCCTCCGGGGATTGAAAATCTCTCCGGGGTTTGAAAATCTTTCGCTGAAAATCAGCGTGAATTGACAATTCAAGAAAACTTTCTGCCCATTTCAGCTAAAACTCAGTTAACTAAATTGGAGAAATGATTGGATAACATCACAGTTTATCCAGATAAAATGGGATTTTAATTTTTTATTTCCTTTTTTTCTCCAAAGAAAATGCCGAAATCAGCAACGCATTTTTCAATCTCCGATGGGAAAAAAACCAAAAATTTCACTTCCATCAATTCAGCGGCAAAAGAATATGGAATCTCAAATTGTGCAATCACAAATGCATTGAAAAAAGAAAACTCAACCATCACCCGGAGGTCGGACAAGAAAAAATTCTTCCTCGGCGAATCAAAAGCGGAAGATTCACAACTTTCTCGCGAAATCGATTTTTCTTCACTCCCAATGGATGAGGAATGGTTTGAAAAATTCAAGATCGCTGTTCCAGATTTTGATGAACTTTGTCGAATGATTGCGAATAAATTATTCGCGGATGAAGATCTCGAATTGGACTGGAAGAAAAAAGAATGCCAATACAATGGTGAAACCGTTTGCTTGATCAAAATCATTTCCATTATCTGCAGAGTGGCTTTTCAGGTGAACAAAGAGAAAGCTCTAGCAGTTTTGAAGGAAAAAATTGGGAAAAAAAATTTTCAGCCCTTGAAACTAATTCAATTGGTAGCATCTTTGAGGAAAAATGAAAGAACATTTCACGTTGACATATTCAACAAAATCAAGAAATTCAAGTGATTTTCCCCTGATTTTTCATTTCCGGGAAATGAAAATTCAACCCTCAAATTTTTTCTCCCATTCAGCTTCAAACTTTTCCAAATCCAACCCCAAATCAATCACAATCCCATCAATCGCTTCCATTGAAAACAAAAATTCATCCCTGTCGAATTTTCCTCCCCGCAAAGCGAAGCGCAAATCACTCAATGTTTTTTCATAGGTGGTGAAAGCGAACTTCGCCATCTCAATTTTGCTTTTCAGATTCTTCATTTCATTCGCGGTTTTCAAAACTAATCCTGCTCCTGAAATCACTCCCAAAACGATGGGATTCAAAGTCGCGGCTCCAGCAATCGTCCCGATTGCAACCAGACCGGAAGAGGTCAAATTCAGGAGCAGATTCATTTTCTTGAATCGACCATGCGCTCGTTTCAGGCACCAAAATCTTTTGTGATAAAATCGAAAAAGTTTTTTGATCTCTTCCAGTTCTTCTTCCCGAATTGCGGGGTTGATGTGATTGAAAGCAAAAATGCTTTGTTTTCGCGCTCGCTTCATTTTTCAGGGAGAAAATCATTTTTCAATCAGAATTGTCGCTTTTGCTCTTTGAATGGCATTTCCATCCGAGAGAGCCAGATAGAAAGCTTCTTCCTGCCCAACATGGAGATTGAAGGTGAACTGCAGTGAACCAAATGAATTGGTGGAAGGTCTGACTGCTTTCCGAGTGATGCGATCTCCTTTAACAACACTTGTCATGATGATGGTTGCTCCACTCACTGGGTTGGATCCGCGTTGAAGAATGAAAACCGTGACATTCAAAATCCGGAAGTCAGATCCAAATTGTTGCCAATAATTTGTTTCATCTTCCTCTTCATTTGGGAAGATCAAACAATCACCGTGTTTTCCTTTCACAAATCTTGCAAAAATGAAGTGTTTTGACGGGCGAGGCGGCAAATTCAACAAGGAGTGCGAATTCAAATCCAAGTCAGTCTCCATGACCATCTTCCCCGCTTGGAAAACGAAAGGGGAATCGAAGACGCTGCTTTCAACATCAGGTTGGGAACCAGCAATGCCATATATGATCAGATTTGCGTTTCCTTTTTCGGCTGACTCGGCAGTGCCTCGCCATTTCAAATCCAGGAAAATAAATTCAGGTGGGGAAATCCTCCATTTGTGCATGTGGATGATGGATCTGGAATACCCCGAAAACTTCTTAGTTGATTGCTGATTTATATTCAGACTGGCGCTCACAACGTTGACGCTCACGCCATCCATTGACGCGGGGAAGAATTCCACGCACACGGTGTATTCTCCCTCTGGGAGTTTGAACATATTGAATCCAAGTCTCCCAGAGTATTCATTGAAAAGATCTTTTGTGATTTCCAAGTCATAAGCCTTCTTGTTGAAATGATGCGGCGAATCTGGAAAATCACTTATCCCAGTCACTGTCATATGATGTTCAGAGCTGGATTCATCCACATCTTCCATCAGATAGCGGAATGCGTCCTTTGGGTGAGAGGTTGACGTGATATGCGATTCATTTACGTATTTTTTTATCTTCTCTTCTAATTCCATCGTGTGGGCTACCACACCTCCTATCTGGTTATCCACATAAGATTTTGGCGTGGGTTGTCGCTTCAGAGTTGGCGTTGCAATATTGTTGATTTGTTGCGAGTTCATATCCAGGTTTCCGGTCATTGTCCCGCCTTCCAACGAAAGCTTTTTCGCGGATTGGGCATCCACATATCGCATATTTGCGCCCTGATCGGCAACTTCGGGATCTTTCACGTTAAAAATGGTGTGATTTCCCATATCCAAAGCCGTCTCCATTGGAAACGTCTCTTTGCGGCTGAGAAAGATATTTTTGGCGTCATTATAAGAAACCAGGTTGTTGTATGCGGCTCCCAAATCATGCCATGTTTGTTGTTTTGAGTTTTTCACGTTGAAAAGTTCTTTTAAATCAATATCCTTCGTGACTTCATGAGTGTGAGCCGGAGCAGCAGGGTGGAATTTCTTCAGAGTGACCATATTCACCGCTGACAAATCCTGGTTTTCATCCGTGTCCAGATTGACGATCAATTTGCGATTCATTTCTATTTCCCCGGGGTTGATGAGTTTTTGTCCCCTGAGATCAAGATCCCCAGTCATATGGGAAGACCCATCCACCTGGAGAGAATCTGCCCGCAATTGCGTTGCAAGCGTGTCAACTTGGTGTTTGGTAATTGCATCCGAATTCCCCGTTCCTTCAGCGACATTTGTCAGGCGTTTCCTTTGCAGGTCGAAGTCCCCTGCTGGCGTTAGCTTGAAACCAACTCCTGGCAATCCATCTTTTCCATCTCGTCCTCCCTGGGAGGTGCTTGTTTCAGACAGCAATCCATTTGAATAACTCATTTTAAATGCTTTCATCAAAGTTTTTGGCAATGAATTTCCTCGGCTTATCCACATACAGGAAAGAGAACGGATCATGCGTTGCTTTCCGATAATCTTCTTTGCTGACATTGTTCTCCCTGCAGATCGCCGTAATTTCTTTGTTGCTTGGGAATTCGAAGATGCAAAAATGCGAGCAATTCAGGCGGATATCTTTTGGTGTTCCGAAATAACTTTGCGAAAGATAAATCACAGAACATTTCTTGTGCCTGCCCTGAATGAAATAATCAATCAATGGCTTTTGGTTTTTTTCGGAAACAAAATCATCGAAAACAACCAGCTTTTGATTCTCCCCTGACAATTCAGAAACTGGGATGATTTCATCCGGGGATGCTTCCACAACGTCATACCCAGCTTCTTTGCTGAATGGGCGAAATGTTTTCAGCAGATGCTGATATTTGGTTTGGTCAAGATTTTTCGCATAGAGATAAATTTTATCGTAGAAGAGCAGGCGAAAAATCATATCCAGGAGAACATTTGTTTTCCCCGATCCTGAAGGGCCACAGATCAACATTCTGAAAGTTCGATCCGGCATGAACGGGTGAAGTTGTTTGAAATTCGTGATTGGATCCTGACAATCATAATTTGGAATCTTCATTTTATTAATGAACATGGCGTTCTTTATCTTGTTCTACACCCCAAATTTGTGTTTCTGGGATATAAAATGAGTTTATTGAAATGGCAAGAAATGGCTAAAAGCAAATCTGCTTTGGGGAAAAAAATCAACTTTGTTCACAATGCTATCACCCAGAAAAAGTTGGGTGAAGAAACAAGTCAAATCGGACTTGAAAAAAACATTCAAACCCATCACAGCGAAACTGGATGAGGTGATCGAGTCGAATTTGGGGCCGCTTCGGCCACTTCCCCGGAAAAAGAAAAAAGCCAAACCGGCGGAGATCGATTATCTCCCCGAAGTCGATCCATTTGAAGAGATGGATGTCGAAGGCCTGTTTGATGAGGCCGTTCCATCCCAACCCAAGAAGCAAATTCCAGCAGGGCCGCCAACATATGAAGAAGTTGTGGAAGAGATGGGGGAAGATCCACCTGAATATGAAGAAGACGACTCTCCCGATTATGCTCTTGCGCCGGGAGATGAAGAGGATGAGGAAGGAGATAAAACCAATCAGATATTGAGAGACCTGGACCTCACGGATTACAATACTGTGGAGAAAACTCTCAGGGAAAATGTTACAACAGCGAGGAAAATCCAGTATCTCGGTGATCTTGTGAACATAGCAAGATTCCGCAGAAATCAGTTGAAAGGTTACAAATCATCCTGGTCCAAAAAATTCCAAAGAGGGGAAATAACGGAAGAGCAAAAGAAGTTGCAACATCAAAGGATAGATCGCGCAGCCCGAGTTCTGACTGAATACATAGATCATTATAAAGAAAAAGGGGGAAAGATGATGGAGGAAAAGAAGAAGACGGGTTCGGGGTTGAAAAATAGAAAAAAAGGTGGATCCATCCGTTTTTTCTCCAACCCCGCAGATCTCCTCCAGAAACTTGAGGTCATCGTTGGCTCCATTCTCGCGGGGAATACGAATTCAGGCATCAGAAATACCGGGGTTGGCATTCTTGATCTTCTCCTGAAAGAAAACGCCATCAACAAATCCCAGCATGAGAAGCTTTTCAGAAAGTATTTCAAACTCTAAAATGGAAATCGAAAGAGAAATTGTCCTGTCATCCTTTTCCGTCAAGACTGGGGGAAACAAACCAGAAAATTTCACAACAAAATTCAATCGGCCCATTGTTTTGGATCCAAATTCCCAATATGTTGTTGGGTTGAACGGAATTATCAATATGAGTTTTACGTGGTATAACATCAATGCGGCATTGAAAAATCAGCTGATCAGATTCAGCTCTGACGGTGGGAAAACATTTTCCGATATCACCTTTCCCGCTGGGGTTTGGGATTATTCCACTTTGAATGCGGCAATTCGAAACGCAACAGGCCCCCTCGCAGGCAGCACCCCAGGAAAGAATGAAGAATTCCCAATCAATCTTGCTTTCTCTCCCACAACTTTCAGAGTAACAATCACGCTGGAAGAAAACTGGCAACTTGATCTCGAGAAATCCAACTTTGGCGAACTCATTGGGTTTGAGAAAAAGATTCTGAAAGATAAAGTCAACATTGGCCCCAGAGTTCCAAACCTCAGTCAAGATACTGATATGTTGAACGTTCATTGCGATCTCACAAGTGATTCGCTTGTGGATGGGGAAGAGAGTGATATCATCTTCTCCTTTTCCACATCTGTTCTGCAGGCCTCCTATAGTTTCACTCTTGAACCCATGAGAGTGATGTTCAGCCCTGTGAATAAAAACAGAATAAGCTCCATTCGGATCTGGATCACCGATGGGAAAAGGCGGGTTGTTGATTTGAATGGAGCCGATACAGCGTTCTCGCTTATCTTGAAAAAACAAATAAAATGAAAAGTTATGAATTCTCTCGTTTTTTCCACCCCCAGCTGGGGCGGTTTGTCTTCCGGCACAAAGGAACAGGTGTCATTGTGGACAATATTTTCAAACCAATGAGGAAGGTCGCATCAGTCGTCTTCAATAAATTCGCAAAACCCATTGCGAAAAAAGCCTTGGAATCAGGAATTTCTCACGCTGGGGATAAACTCGGCAAAAAAGTAGTTGAAAAATCTGGTGATTTGATCATGAAAAAGCTGGGAAATATGAGAAAGTGGAGCAAAAAACCGCCAGCTCGACCACAATCAGCCCCTGCGTCAACCTCCGGAGAAAGTTCTGATGCTATATTGAACAGGTTGATCTCTGGGCAGGGAGTCCGAAAAAGAAAAAAATAATATAAAATGGCTTTTCGATCGAATGAATATCTTCAAAGAAATGAATTAGTGCGCTTCCAGCTGGATGACACAATCCGAGCTCCAGCTAATGCTCAACATCAACAAAAAAGTGGTTATAAATTCACGATTAATGACCGATCCGCATTCTATGATTGGTATAATGCGTATTTCGAGGTACAGTTTCAACTCCAGAAAATAGCAAACGGCGCTGGGTATGCCGCAGCTGACAGAATCACGGTAATCAATGGCGCTCATTCCCTGATTAATCACCTGAAGATTAGTTCTGGTGGAAAGATTGTTTATGAGACTGATAATCTGCATAACGTTACTTTTATTAAAAATTTGCTAGAATACTCCGATGACTTCAGCAGATCAGTCGCCAAGAACAGTTTCTGGTATTTGGATACTGATGCAACAACCGCTAATACGAATCTTGGATTTGAAGCTCGGCGGGTGCAATCTCAAGCAGTGCAAAACGATGGAAACGGTGGTGCAAAGAACATTAACACAATCATTCCCCTGAATCGTTTTTCCTTTTTCGAAGAGTTGGAGGATAAGATGCTTGTGCCCATGCAGCTGCAATTTGAGATTAAGCTTCAACAGGATAATGAATTAATTCATATGGCTAATGGCACTGATGATGGAAGAGTTGTCGTGAAAAGGTTTTTGCTTTGGGTCCCCAGATTGACACCGAAAGATTCTCTTTATGACAAATTTGTCAGTTCATTCCTGAAAGAAACGCAATGGAAATATCTGAGGGAGATGTATTCCGAATCAGCTCCTACGCAGTCATCAGGATTCTTCCAGATATCCGCAAGTATTGACAATGTTAAGCATATTTTTGTTTATCTTAAAAGAACCAATGATGCCGCTAAAGAAGAAGATAGCCCTTATCTGATGGACACTTTCAAGCTGAATGCGGCAGATAACGCCTCATCCTTGTTGAACTGCCGGCTGGAATATGGAAACGGAGTTTTCTACCCGGAAACAGAGTACGACAGTGAATCAAAAGTGGGGATTTTCCAGGATGTCATGGCTTATGCAATGAGGAAAAATGATTATAACACTGGAACGCAGTTGAATCTGGCCAATTTCAATTCTCTTTTCCCGTTGATCTATTTCGATCTGACTTATCAAACTGAAAAACCAACAAGAGATCCCAAGCAGCTGATATTCAGGTATCGATTGAACGCAGATGCAGCTGCAAACTTCAATGTACATGCGATAGTTCTCTATGAAGAAGAAGTGAAAATCGATAAGATTGGAAATGAGCTGGTTATCGTGTGACGTGTGAAGCGAGCGCAGCGAGCACGCGCAGCGGCTGTGAAAAACATATCTTGTCATTTAAAATGACAACATATCACCCATATAAAGTAAATCTGTCGAAAGGGCAAAAAAGCAAGCTTGGAAGAGCATTCAAAGCAAACTGCGCTATCACCCTGAGGCTGAAAAAAAATCAAACACGCGGAAGTGATGAACTGATGCTGACAGTCAATCAAAAGAACCGAATTGCCAAAGCCGCATCTCAGGGAAAGGGAGTTGAAATCAAGATATCAAAAACGCAAATCCGAAAAGTGATGAAGCAAGGCGGAAGTCTTTTCTCTGCTATTGTTCCCCTGGCTCGTTCCCTGGCACCCACCCTGGCAAAGACACTTGGACTGTCAGCATTGGCTGGTTTGGCGAGTGAAGGAGCGAGTCAAGTCGTGAAAAAGATAAGCGGGAAGGGAGGCGGGCAAACGGGGGGGTTTCTCATTCCCCAAGATAAAATTCAGAAACTGATTGACAATAAACATTTGTTGACAAATAAGCAGAAACAGGATATTTTGGCTGCCCTGAAATCAGGAGGACAACTGACGATAAAACCATCAGCAAAACAATCTGGTGGATTGTTGGGAACTGTGCTGGCTTCCATCGGAATTCCACTGGCGCTGGACATGGTGAAAAATTTGTTTGGGAAAGGAGCTCCAAGAGTTGGTCGCCCCAAAGGAAAAGGAGCTCCTAGAGTTGGACGCCCCAAAGGAAAAGGCGCTCCTAGAGTCCGGCAGCCCAAAGGAAACGGCGCCCCAAGATTGGGAGCTCCCTTCCAACGCCCGCCTCCATTCATCGGAACCTGGGGACGAAAAATTGGGATGGGAAAAAAATCCAAAAAAGGAACGGGACTTCTGCTGGGATCGAAAAGTCCATTCAACAACATCCCAGTTCTCGGGGCAATATTGTGAAACCCAAATTCGTGAACAAACCCCTGAGCAACCTTGATCTTCTCCAGTGGATTGATTTTCTGAAAATTCCCAATTTCAAAGGGATTTTCGCCAGGGATGAAGCCATGCCCCGAGAACACAGCCCCTGCATTATCAATCTTGATTCGCTTGAAAATGCCGGAACTCACTGGGTGTGCTGCGCCCCTGGGCAGAAATTCACGTGGTATTTCGACTCTTTTGGGATGGGATTTCCCCAGGAATTCAAAAGTTCCAAACCGGTGATTTGGAACAGCAGTCAGTATCAAAACATAGACAGCGTTCTTTGCGGGTATTATTGCCTCTTCTTCCTCCATCAATGGTCGCAGGGGAAAGATTTCTATGATATTCTCCAGCCTCTCAGTCTGACTGACTCGGGGGAGAATGAAAAATTCATAAAAGAATATTTCGATTGAAAATGAAATCATATTGCGTGAAGGAAAAAAAACAAACTGATTGCGTGAAACCAGCTGGATTCCAGACTGCAAAAAATGGCAGAAAGATGTGGTTTTGCCATTGCGCTTCCTGCGGAATCAAAAAAACAAGATTTGTGAAAGCGAGCGGAGCGAGCCGCAGAGCGAAATCGGGAAACTGAGTCGGCCCCCGCGTGGCGGGGGCATTGGTGAACTTGCGCTGACTGGCGTCGCGCATGCGCTGCCTTGGATTGGGAAAAAAACAGTTGAAATGGGTCGTTATGGAGCTAGTGAATTGTTGCGAAATAAAAACACTCAAAAGAAAGCATTGGATTTTGCCCTGGACAAGATGAAACCATTTCTTGCCAAAACCTCTGCTGATATGATGAATGAGTTGTCCACGGCGACCCGACCAAACAGAAAATATAAAACAGATCGAGCAGATTTGGATGGCAGCGGGTTGGATGTTCATTCCCTGATTGGGAAGCTGCCAAGACCAAAGAAAGGTTTCACTTTGCCTGGACATAATTATACCGGCCCCTGGAACCCACTCGAAAAACAAGTCAGATTTGATGAAAAGGGAAAAATTCTCGAAATCTGGCAGCAGCCCACAGGAAAAACAGATGCAGTTGCTATGCAGCACGATGTTGATTATTCAGTCTGCGCGAAGGAAAAGAATCCACGTAAATGCAAAAACAAAGCCGACAGGAAAATGGTTGCCGCTTTGGATGCCATTCCCTGGAAAGAAAGACAGTGGGGTCATGCTTTGGCGAGAAACACAATTCAAGCAAAACAGAAACTTGGCCTCGGCGCTCCAAAAAACGGGAAAAGATTTTGAGTGAAGGCCAGTGGACTCAAAATCTGGCAATCGAATTACACCGGCCAATCAGGCGGCGCTTTCCAAAGAGGCGAGTCATAGCATATGGGATTGACAACATCTGGGCGGCTGATCTAGTCGAGATGGGGAAATTTTCGAGGTGGAATAAAGGGATCAGATACCTGCTGATGGTGATCGATGTTTTCTCAAAATTCGGTTGGATTCGTCCCCTGAAAGACAAGCGAGGTCAAACAGTGGCTGATGCTTTCCGAGATATATTTAAAACGAAGCGAAAACCGAAAATGCTCTGGACTGACAAAGGATCTGAATTTTTCAATGGAATAATGAACCATCTCCTGAGCGAGAATGGGGTAAAATTGTACACAACACAAAACGAAGAAAAGGCATCTGTTGTTGAGCGCTGGAACAGGTCTTTTAAGGAGAAACTCTTCCGGATGTTTTCTGAAAACAACAATACAATATACTGGGACAAACTTGGCAAATTACTGGATGAATATAATCATCGTTTTCATTCGAGCATTCGGATGACTCCCGCAGAGGCGAGCAAACAGGAAAATGAGAAAAAGGTTTTCGCTAATTTATACGGAGATTTAATTTATGCTAAACACAACCCGGCAAAATTCAGGGTTGGCGACAGGGTGAGAATTTCAAAGTTTAAACGGCAATTATTTGACAAGGGTTTCACCCCGAATTGGACAGAGGAGATATTTGTGATTGACGAAATAAAGAACACAAACCCTGTAACGTATAAATTAGTCGATCTGTTGGGAGAATCAATCACCGGATCATTTTACGAAGCGGAACTTCAAAAGACAACGCAAGATGTGTTTCGAATTGAAAAAGTTATTCGCCGCGATAATAAGCGAAAACTCGCGCTTGTAAAATGGAAAAGTTACCCTGACAAATTTAATTCTTGGGTTCCATTGAGCGATGTGGAAAAGCTTGGTGTCTAACGCGTTAGACACAAAAAATATTCCGCTGAAAAAAATTCTGGAAAAAAAATATTCCGCTGAAAAAAATTCTGGAAGAAATATTCCGCTGAAAAAATTCTGAAAAAAATATTCCGCTGAAAAAAATATTCCGCTGAAAAATTCTGGAAAAAATATTCCGCTGAAAAAAATATTCCGCTGAAAAAAATTCTGGAAAAAAATATTCCGCTGAAAAAAACATTCCGCTGAAAAATTCTGGAAAAACATTCCGCTGAAAAAAATTCTGGAAAAATATTCCGCTGAAAAAATTCTGAAAAAAAAATATTCCGCTGAAAAAATTCTGAAAAAAAAATATTCCGCTGAAAAAATTCTGAAAAAAAAAATATTCCGCTGAACAAAACATTCGGCTGAAAAAAATTCTGAAAAAACATTCCGCTGAAAAAATTCTGGAAAAAATATTCCGCTGAAATCTGGGGGGAAATATTTTTTGACTAAAAAAATATTCCGCTGAAAAAAAATTTCATATTTTGTGAAAAATATATATCGAAAATTGTATAAATTTCGTGTAAAGATCTAATTGGTTAAAATAAATCATGTGACAAGCCTGGAATATGAATGTTTTTACATTAATATTCACAAAGTCTGTTATTTCAAAACACCGCTTCGCTTGGCCCGTTTTGCTTCGCTTTTTTTTCTTTCAATTCCCGGTGGATTTCCCACAGGAGGCAACTTTGCTTTTGGAGTTCCTTTTTGAGAATCTTGTGTTCCTCCTGGAGATTGACAAAAGATTCAAAAAGGAGTTCAATTGAGTCTTCGATTTCGTCGCTTCGCTCAGCTTCCGCCATCTCCGAATCAGAGACAATGAATTCCTCGTCAGAGGTTGTTGGGGTTTCATCTTCGCTTCTTATTTCTTCCTCTGAACATGTGGAACAATCTTCATGGTCACTCGCGTCGCTTCGCTCGGCTTCATTGGAAAATGCTTTTTCAAGATCCATTTTCTTTCCAATGACATTTTTTGAAGATTGTTTGGATTATTTTTTCTTGTTCCGCCCGTCTGGATGGAAGTTTGAGCAGTTTGAAATCATCTTCATTGGGGCTGAAACCGTTCTTCTTCAACAGGGCGAAAAGAACTTGATGGCAATTGAGAAACTTTTTTCTGCTGGGATGAAGGTCATTATATGCAAGTGAAAAATATTTAAAGTCGTCGATGAGGAATTTTTCCAGGTGTTCATAATCATTTCCGTCGTGACCTGTTATGTGATTAAAAATTGCATGATCGTTGCCATGGACTTTTTTCCACTTGGAAGCTTTGACGAAATCCCTGACTTTTTTTCTTGTGATTTCGTCACGGGGAATTTGGGAGAGAATTTGTTCTTGATAAAATTCGAGATCTTTGAGTGGAATTTGATTTTTCCCCTGATTTTTGCGGATGATATTTTTGAAATGTTCCAGCCTGGGATTTTTGTGAGATTGCCATGTTGTGCGGATTTCTCGAATAATTTCAGGAGTGAAATCGATTTCTTCTTCTTCGGAATCAGACATTTTCTTGCCGGAAGAGATTTTTTTGAGATTTGAAAAGAATTTTCCTCTGTGAAAATTGAGCGGAGAAATCTTGAAATTGGCCAATTTCAAGATTTTTTCTTGTGGTCATTTTAGCTCAGTAGGTGGTAAAAGAGAGTTCTGAGACACCCTCAAATTCCCCTGAATTTCACACAAATATTTCCTGCAGATTTCAACAAATAACAAATTATTTTTCATCAGTTCAATTCAACAGATACCACGCAATTCTGATGAGTTTGAGCAGATTTGACAAATTTGTGAGTTGTGTGACAACTGACAGAAATTGTTGAATTTTTGAGATTTGTTGGGTCTGAAATATTTGTGTGAAATTCAGGGGAATTTGAGGGTGTCTCAGAACTCTCTTTTACCACCTACTCTTTTACACAGTGAATTAAACATCTTTTTAACTTTCGTTTGCAATAAAATTTTGTCGGAAATGTTAAAAATTATTTTGGTCTTGCACAAAACACCAATCTTCGCCATGTAAACAAGAAGACAAATTTAAGCAAACTTCGAATAGGTCACTAAATAAGTTCTTTTGGTAAAATAAAAAGAAATTGGAAATTTGGCCTTTCAACGGTATTGTGAGGGTAGCCTCCAGCTCTGAGACGAGTAATTTGAACTTGTTTGTATTTTGCTGAAGAGATAGTTCTCAGAAGTCTTAGTGCTACACCATTTAATATGAATCCTTTTCTCTCCCCTGGTTGGTGACAGAAAGAGAATTCTGTGCACTGAAAAGTCTCCATCGGTTTAAGGTGTGTGCGCATATCGAGGATTGCTTCTTTGTTAAATCTCCCGCCATTGAACTGTGATAGTTGTATCCAGAAAGTTTATTTCGTTGTCAGTAAGATTTCAGCCGTGAAGCTGGACTAAAATGCTTTTAACGACTAGCCACAATCAGCGTTTGTGTTAGGCCTATCACCTTTCAGGGGCGTAGCGAGCCTATAGGTCCGTAGTCCCGGGCCTACATTCTCTCATTGCCGCCCACAAAAGTTCCCAAATATTTTATGGGCCTTCACGACGCTCCTCACCCTGCCAATCACCTCAGCCACTGCAGAGATGTCTTTCAGCGCGCTGAGAAGACTTAAGACCTACTTGATATCAACATGGGATAAGGTCACCTTAGTGGACTTGCGCTAATGCACAAAAATGATGTTTCTTCGTGAATTTTGAGGACATCGTTGACGATTTTATTTGCAGCGTCTGGAAGAAGGAGGATGGAGCTCCTTTCTTAGGCTGGCCAATAGTTCCACTTTCTCAAATGGCAACAGAGAAGGTTGCCATTTTAGCTCTCAGTAGTCCCGATCTCACTCTAGTAACGCCGCAACAGTTTTATGAGCTTTTTCATGTGAATCCGTTTGACATGTTCGATATATCTGTAGCATAGAGATTACTGGAATATAGAACATTTTGGTTTTGTGGTTGAGAATTAAAGTAAACTTCAGAATTTATATTGACTACAAAAACAGTTTTCGAGTCTCAGAAATGCAATGAATGGCGTTCTGGAGGGTAAAATCGAAAAACATTCTGGGAAGCCATGCCCCCGGACCACCTGGAAGCTCGCGCCACAGCTTCAGCGTGCCTGACAGGATTCAAGCAGGTCTAGTTATTCCTACAATTATTCAAAAACCTCGCTACGACCCTGCTTTTTAAAACGATGAGCAAATGGCATTTAATTCAAAGTCAACCACTGCTAAGAGAAATTTGAAAAGATCCCGTAATCTCTTACAAAAGGAGAAAATCCCTTGGGGATATACTCGTCAGATCAAAATTATTAGGTCACAATCCACATTATCACGAGCTTTGCAGTCGTGTTCCGCGAGTCATGACCATATTCCATGCTTGTCATTTTTGTCGAGCATTGTATCCTTTCTCAATGACAAATCATATCCCATGTTATTATATAAATTACAGTAAATTAAAAGGATTTCTCTCACTGATAAAAATCGTATCTTTACACTGTAAAAGATATGACATATCTTTCACATGTGAATATATCGATGACGTCACGTTTGCTAACCTCTTTAAAAAGTTTGTCCTTGGTCTATAGTCGAAACATTTTCGGATTTTTCCTCGGAAATCTTCGGTAGTCTTCGGAAATTTTCGGAAATGATCGGAAACGTTCAAATGACCTTCCGACAACTTTCCGACAATTTTGAAACCGGTTTTGTTTCTATCTGGATGAAACTTACTGTTACAGTGAATTTTTTACTGTTATTGTTAAAATGCCTAAAATTTAACTATGTTACGCATACAGCGCCCAAAAATCAAGTGTCAAGTGTTATGGAGGTACCCCCATTTAGACCCTCATAGAAACATATATTATTTGCAAGTTTTAAATGTCTCATCAGAACAACCATCCTCGCGCTAAATGCGTTTGCTTCATAAAAGATTATCCTTCCCCTTTTTATAGTTTTTTTTTCCTTTAGCTTTAGATTGCCCTGATGAATGGGAGGAGTTTGGCAGTTCTTGCTACAAGGTGATGGATAAGTTTGAACACTCACGGAAATTAACCTGGTTAAAAGCTCTACGTGTGTGTCTTGGGTTTGGAGGAAATCTCCTAAGCATAGCGAATGAAAAGGAAATGAAATTTGTTAATACCAGGCTGTCTTCAAAGCTTAAGAATAGCGCTTGGATTGGGCTGCTTCACTGGTTCCAGAAAGATGTGTATGTATGGATGGATGGAAGACCTTTTGACAATTCTGTCATCACCAACCGGCTCAATAGCAAACCAAGTAACGCAAGACACATTAAATGTGTTGAACTCTTGAGAAATGGTTGGAAACTTAGTGACTGTTGCATGGAAAACCAATATTACATTTGTGAAAGAGCGAAAGGTGAGTGGCACGAAATAAATTTACAATAGTCTAAACTGTTTGGAAGCTAAATCGAATAAATGTCTACGAGGGATATGTTTGACAGTAAATGAATGTTTTTGTCAACAAAATATACTTCGAAAAATTGTGAAAACAACACAACTATCGGTAGCAACATAAGATTCTTTCGGTTTAAATACATGTGCAATGAATGCTGCAAGAAAATTATCAGATGAACCATCAGCCCCTCCTCTATTCTTGAAACCAAAGATATTCTATGTGGGAAAGAGCCAATGCCGCAGAACAGTAAAGAACACGTTCCAAAGTGTTAGGGGATATTCCAAAGCAGCTGAATAACGACATATAATTGCTCATTCTTTGACGAAATTTTAACTTTCGGCTGATTTCACCGTAAAACTGGTATTCTTTGGCGGAAAAAAAGCCCTGCCGGCTGAAATAACATAATTCCCCTATTTTTTAGACGAAAAGTAATGTCCGAGACAGTTTCTGGATTGATTTACAATTTCCATTATGTTTGGTTTCGGAAATTTCTGAAACCAACCCGATAGTAAATAAAATGGTTTCGGAAATTTCTGAAACCATCCCGGCAGCGGTAAATAAAATGGTTTCGGAAATTTCTGAAACCAACCCGGCAGTAAATAAAATGGTTTCAGAAATTTCTGAAACTAACACGGCAGTAAATAAAATGGTTTCGGAAATTTTTGAAACCAATCAGTGAATAAAATGGTTTCGGAAATTTCTGAAACCAATCAGTAAATAAAATGGTTTTAGAAATTTCTGAAACCAATGATCGAAAATGGTTTCAGAAATTTCCGAAACCATCATAGTCACACTATAAATTGGTTTTAGAAATTTCCGAATTCATTTTATGTACTATTGATTGATTTTAGAAATTTTCGAAACCATTTTCACTAACGATACAATATATCGATGCCGAGAAAAAACACGTGTCCATTGATGTATCTGTTTTATGAAAATAATAATAAAGGTGAATATTACACTGAGAAGAAAATAAGGAATATTATGTAAAATGTCACAACTTTAAGTTCAGGCCAAATATTTTACTCGTTTACAAGAACACAGAGTTAATAACTGCACTAATTCAACTTGAACGAGCAAATAAAACTGAAAGAACAAAAGAAAAGGAAGCATCGGTAATGTCAAACGGCCGTGGGAGGGTGAAATCAACCAAATTCAGGATCCTGAAGCAGTATTCTCTTCCAGTCGCCGCCGTATATTGAAAAGTGTTTCGTCATTGCTTTCGACAACAACGCAGTTCTTCCCCTGGTTGACGCTTGCCAAGGCGATCCTAGTTAAAAACAAGAACAAAAATAGTGTTATATCGTTCTTTATCATATATTAGACTTTATTATATGGGTGATTCGCTTTTATTGTATTACAAGTGTAGGTGTAAGTGTAGTTGAATGTACTCAATCCAATTGCGGAACGCACCAAAATCACCTAATCGCCCTGAAGTTAGGGCCGGTTATTAAAATTTCAATTTCAATCTAGCCAATCCTTATATTTAAACGCTATTTAATGTAAACAATGTTAAGTAGGCAAACAACGCAGACCAGAAAAAACATTAATCTCCTTGAAATAACCGGCAACTTATTAACAAATATCAAGTCCATTAATGTTCTTAAACCGCGGTTTAAGTTTGACTTCGTTTAAATAACCGGCTCTCAGTGTTTAAATCCGTGGGTGCGTGTGAACTATATATCAAAACATAACGCCAATTAATGGTAGTAAATTAATAAATTATATTTAAATCGATATGAGTCGACTCAAGTCAACGATAATTAATGGGAATGATAATGGGGTGAATTCGTGATATAATCAGAAACTGAAGACTGACCAAGCTAGTAAATTTTAATTAAAAGGTTTAATTTAAGCCGTCACGATCACAGGTGATCCAAAGGTCCGATTCCAGAATTATATCGACGGTACAAAATTAAACACTCAAGGGAGAGATTTTTAAATCCTGTTCAGTTCAGCCCGGCCGTCCTATACAATAAAAAAGGACTTCATATATTCTCATGGCCAACATTCGTTTTCCGATGTGATAAATGAACAGTCACATTCATTTTGTTACCGCCCAAAATAAATCAGAGACATCAGAAGCAAAATGTTTTACAGGGTTCGAGGTTTCACTGACATCGCGGAATACCGAACCAAAATAAAAGCTGGAACATAATCAGGTAAATTAGCTGTATCCTGTTTACAGGCGAAATGAAAAATACTCCAGAGCACTATGCAATCGCGTGTATAATTAACTCGAAAACACGAACTACATTTATCCATTTCCATCAAAAACGAAACCCAATCAGTTCAAAGGCCGTCTTTCATAATAATTTTGTGAATCACATCCGGTTTTTTTCCGCGCTTTTCTCGGCTTTCATTTAGGCAAGGCTGTATTTTTTTGTTCCAGGCCCAGACTCGGCTCTCAGAAAGTGGTGGGTGATCGAAAAGAAAAAGAAACACTACCGAGCTTAATTTTTTCCCTTTTCGCTCACTTTCACTCGCTTCACTGTGCGAGAGCCTGCGAGAAATGGCGACATTAGTGCACGAGCCAAACAAAAATTAACAGGATGCTCGATCAGCGACTGATAGACAGGCTACACATATCTGACAAATTATAAAATAATCGGAATTACTAACCTGATATTAAAAACATTCCCTCCACTTTCTTAATGAAAGCTGCGTCCGTATCTTTGTCATCTGAGACTTCAGGGATGCTAGACTTTTTGGCTTTTGTTACTGGAGGGCTCTCATTCTCCAAAGTACTTGTTTTGCGTTTACTGCCCAGTAGTGTGTCGTGAAAATTTTGCGTCCCTTGCTCATTCTCGTCATCATCACTTGATAACTCATCGGCCGTGCGCGGTTCACTGTTGGCGTCAGATATATCGCGGCCAGACTCGCTCGTGCTTTTTTTATTTTTTTTCCAAGCTCCCGAAATCGTTCACAAAAGTTGCCGCTTGAAGACGTGAAGTTCTTGAATTTCTTGCAAACGTCATTCTTAAGAAAGTCGAACTTTGGTAATTCCAGTTTGACTCCATTAGAAAGGTTTGAGAAAGTAATCTTAAGGATAAGAAGTTAAAAAGAAGTATTGCATTGAAAACTGAAATTAACCAAGAACACGCATGTATTATTACAATTTAGTCTCATCAGAACATGCACATCACCTTAACAGCAGAACTATCGGTGCTCTCATAAACGTTGGCAACGTTTTCGACATCCACGCCTTTAACTTTCAATGGGCCACTTTGTTTTCGAACACATATCAGTTCAGTCGTGGAACTATATTCGAACCACCACTTTCCACTGGATGGTCGGTTTCTAGTTTGCGTTGCTCGTTTGCTGGCCATATGCCTTGGTGAAAGTATTACAGTATTTGGATTTCTAGTGTCGGGGTTGCGTACGTCGCTAATATTCTGATAAAACCTGGTTAGAGTAGTAGTTTCGGTCTGTTATTGATTACACTTTGGACTTTGTGGTTAAATAAAACACATAAACAAACGTGAACTGTGGTAAAATGTGCTTGTTGACATTAACACTTTCCAGATGGTTTCCTGAGTTAATTTTCCCAATTTTGATGGTAAATTAAAATAATTAAACGCATTATTTCAGTTTCCATTGGCGTGATTTGAAGGAATAGTCAGCCGGATTCATTATACTTTCATTATAATTGCTTCGTGAAATAAATATGCCCAGAGGTTTCTTTTTTCTTCTCAACAGAAAAAGAAGGCGGGAAGCAGAAAAAGAAATGAGCCGTTTCCGTTTTATTGGTTTTTTTCGTTCGAGGATAAAGAATATGAAGAACGAAACCTGTAGGACTCGAGTAAGAACACAGAACGCGAGTGAGAATATTCGGGTTATCAAAAAAGCTTGTAAAGCTGTCAATTAAACAACAAAGTTTGAATAAACGCCGCTCGAAAAACTTTATTTTTTTCAGCCCCTTTTATATTAGTGACCTTTGATTTTATCTTGCCGCTTTTGCTATCGCAACAAACAACACGTACAGTTTGCGTGTAAAGAGAAAAGTCGGTCAATGTTTCTCAACCGCAAAAGATACGGTAATCATTGTAATTTCCTGAACATTGAAAGGATCGGAAAGACAAAGCATTTTTGGCGGTCGGAATGTTTAATGCGAGTGTCGCCTTTTCAAGCCGGAGTTCAGTTTTCCCACGCCCTATTTCATTAGCGAATTCCGATGTGTCCTATTTGTCTTAAGTTGCATCATGAATTTATACCCTGCCATAAGTTTCCACTGAAAAAGTAAAATTTTACCGCATGAAATGTTTTGATGATGGATCAGTTGTTAGCTAGTAGTGAGCTTGAGGAGCCCGATCCTTCTTCTCCATTGTGCTTCTCAAGTGAATGCGAAGAACCGGACACAGAAAGTGATTTCTCCTCTCCTCGCCAAAACGAAAGTGCTGCATCACGGCTCCCAACAGAAATAATCAGTCCAGCATCAAACTCCCTGTGCTGTCCAGATACTGATAATAGTGGTTCAGAGGACGAATTAGAACGTGAAAAATCAAAAGATTCCATCTATTACGAGGACTTGCAACACGACCTGGAGTGTTGGCCATTAGAGGAAGACAAGGAAGACTATGAAGATTCTATAGCTAGTCGAAGAGGTAAGAAATCGTAAATGATGAATAACCTATTTTAACGTAAAGTTATTACGGATTTTGAAGTGATTTAGTTTAGAAAAAAGCAGGCAATTGGGTCACAAATTGATCTCAAAAAACAGTCGAGGAAGGAAAGAAAACATGACAAAAATTACCTTGATTAATATTATACTAGACTTCTGGTGATTTCTTTACCAAAACTCAGTTGGTTTATACTATTCCTTCGCGCAATAAAATAATTCCAAAATACGAGGTTTTAATTTATAGAGATCTTAAACGATGCGGTGTGTATTGTTGTTATTCGAATAAATCCGGCACCAGTGTCGCCGCTTGCTAGATTAGGATCAGAACAACGGAATTTAAACTGAATTGCTTCAGCTGTTGCTTCGAACACCAGTTTGCGACAGAAAACGTGTAAAGTTACTGACTTTAAAAGGGAAATACAACGATATGAACTATTATAACCGTTTCTATGTGGTTTTCTATTTGGTTTCTATAAGCTTTAGAGAATATATAAAGTTCCGTATTTTTTGCAATTTCGAGCAATTGGCGCGACTGGCCTCTTTAATTAAACATAGGTGTTTTATTGTTTACAGACGCCACTATTCCTGCAAACCAAGACAGTAACATAAATTATTAAACTTTAGCCGCGAATAATATTTATCTTGCAACACGAATTAGCCAAAGAAACCCTAACATATGCCAGGAGAGCTAACATAACAAGGCTTTAATAAAACAATTCGATAATTTATATAAATGGCTATGGACAGCATGAAAACCTCTTGTCGTTAGAGCGATAATCCCATAGATCAAAGGGTCATGCAATACTATATAGCATGCAAAACACATAGGTAATTGTGACTTGTCTTATCCTGTTGGTTATCTAAGGGAACAGATATCTCGTATACCAACTTGGGAAAGCTATTCTAAAGGCCTTTTTATGCATTTTGCGACTGTAGTGGGAGTCGTGATTGGCTTGTCTCTTTTATACCACTTTAGGTAACGCTATCGAAATGTCACGTTGTTGCGAAATATGATATCGTTGCAATCATTCGACTGCGTTGTACTGTTTTCGATCAGGTTTTGTCCATGAATTGGAGGAGTTTGAGTGGATTAAACACAGTTTGGCCAGAATTTCTTTGTTCATATCACAAACCTTCTCGCCATTTCAAAACAATGCCGACTTAAATTAGAAGACTGCTTTGAGCTTGCTTTGACTTATTGTGATCCGGATTGAATCCACCACCGGTTAAGCCTGGTTCACGCTAGCGACATAACGACATAAAAACGTGGACATAATGACATAAAGAAAAGATCAGTTTTTTCCTTATGTCATTATGTCCATGTTATTATGTTCCTACTATGACGTTAATGTTGTGTTGTTCTACTGGAGAAAAATACATCTTTATATCAGTGAAAATCCAAAAATAGGGATCCAGGTTTGTTAAAAATTATTGTGCCCTTTGAGTAAAAATAAGTGTCTCAGGCTACAGAGTGCCAGGATAGAAATGAATAGCATCTTAAAAAAATTAGGCTTAGTTTTCAAGTTTATGGAAAACTCGCAAAAACTCTGATTATTAAGTTTATTTTCTTTTCGAAAATTCACTTAATGTCTTCCTTTTAGTGTTCTATAAGCATTTCGAATACGACAAAGGTACTTAGTTTTAATTTGGGTTAGTTTTGACCCAGAATTCACTTGATATCTTCCTGTTAGTGTTCCATAAACATGACAAGGTACTTAGGTTTAATTTGGAGCAGTTTTGACCCATAAACCTCAAAATCACCATGACAACAGCTCCTTTAATACAAACGATTATTTCACTACATGTATTCGTTTTTACTGTTTCAGGTATACAGTGGACGGTATAGACCTCCTCGAGAAAGCCTAAACCCCGTCCAAACTGTGGACCACTGTTTGGAGGAAATCACTGTGGGATCTTTCGTCGCGGTTCATCTCGAAAATTATGACAAAGTGCCTGTCATCGGCAAAGTTTTGGAAGTGAAAGAGGACAGTGTTAGGTTGCACTATTGGAAAGGCTCCTACAAAGGCAAATGGAAGCCACAAAATGCCCCAAGAGGCCAGAGTCCTTGGGAAGATGAACTTCCCAAAACGCGCATTATACTTTGTTCTTTTTCCCTGACAGAAGGCGATAAACTCTTGCCTTCAACACTGAAGAAAATATCTACAACAGGAGTACGATAAATTGAAAGAAGGTCCAAATAACGAATTTGATTAAGTTAAGAAAGTTAAAACTGAAAATGCATGTTTTAGTAATTTGGTAGCTATTTCTATTGTATAACAATTTCATTTGTTTTTATTTAACATACAGAAGCATAGTGAATATACACTGATAATCAAGGGGAAATATATTTAAGCTTATGCGCAATTTTAACGCAACAAATTAACCGTGCAGTGAATTTCATGTTCTTTTGGTTTCAGAAACCATTTTCACTGAATTGGTTTCAGAAATATCTGAAACCATTTTCACTGATTGGTTTCAGAAATTTCTGAAACCATTTTCACTGACTGGTTTCAGAAATTTCTGAAACCATTTTCACTGAACTGGTTTCAGAAATTTCTGAAACCATTTTCACTGAACTGGTTTCAGAAATTTCTGAAACCATTTTCACTGAATTGGTTTCAGAAATTTCTGAAACCATTTTCACTGAGCTGGTTTAAGAAATTTCTGAAACCATTTTCACTGACTGGTTTCAGAAATTTCTGAAACCATTTTCACTGAGCTGGTTTCAGAAATTTCTGAAACCATTTTTACTGACTGGTT
>JAJGOT010000143.1:622500-767500 GCA_022457155.1 Cladopsammia gracilis | reverse complement strand
AAAAATCACGGCACAGGTTCTATGAGTATGGAGCTGCGCAGCCAGGCCTTCGGCTTGGCAAGTGCTCCGCTATTATTCTATTCGCCACATAATTGTATTCCCATCTAATTCTTGGCTTTCACATGACGTCATAAAAATTAAAAAATCTTAAAGAAAACGTCCTACAAAGCTGTTTCTAACATGGTATGTGGATACAAGCGTTATAATCTTTCACAAAAAGTTTCAGGTTTTAACAATGTTTTGCTTCCGATTTACAAAGGTTTTAAATGTGTCACACAATGCGTCACGCTATTTCAGATAAGCAGCGAAAATAAACAAAATTGAATCAGCTGCAAGTTATTGTTTGCATTATAAGTGCTTATAAGCCGAGTTAATTAAGCTTATAGCAAATACAATATTTTTGGATGTGATTTTTGGTGTAATTAAGACTTTGAATTTTTGGCCGCCATTTTTGTGCCCCTCTCAGGGGCACAAAGATGGCCGCTCCATACATTTCTTACTAAAAATATCTAATACTCGTTCGCCTATAACTCTTGAACGAAATGCTTTTGCGCTTCAAAATTTGGCCAAGATGTGTAGTTTTAAACTCTTTACAATTCCATAAACATTTTGGATTCGAAATCTATTTTTTAATGCTTCTGAATTTTGATATGACGTAAGTGAAAGCCAAGAATAGGTGACGTTTTTTTATGGGAATACAAAAGGTATATGTAGCTATATATATTTCTAAAACGTCAACCTTTTTGAAAACGAGTGTATATATATATATTTATAATTCAACACATTGATACACTGCCCAAATATGGTAAGAAAGTTGTCGATAGACGTCATGTCTACATGACATATAACCAGCGATGGCGGTAAATTTCGCATTTTGAAGGAAAGTGAAAATGACTGCTGCCTGCAATTTCGTGTTTTTGGGCAAAAAAGTGCGTGAACTATTAGTTAAAAAAGGGAAAAGAAAGAAAAAAAGAGAAGAAAAGAAAAGAAAAGAGAAAAATACCGTTCACATGATTGGACAATTTCGCGTTGTCGCGGTCGCAGTTTCTTGGCGTAGCTGAATGAAAACTGGTTCAAAGTTTAACCGCTCGACAAGAAGTGAATGGAGGAGCATAATTTTCGTGAAATTCCTTTGGTAATCACCTCTTGAATATGATATAGACTTGATGTTTCCTCAGAAAAGTTTCTGATCTCGTCATTACGGCTGTGGGAGCTAAAAAACGAGCATTCCAAGTTTGTAAACAACATTGATCGACTCAGCTCGTACTTCGATGTTTGAAAATTTGGTGCTTATGGAAGGGACTAAAAAGCCAAATCAACTACAGGTACGATGTTTTAACCGTTTCTTGTATCCTTTACCTGTGAATTTTTGTAAGCTTACTGTCCACGCTGTAGTTCTTTCCGACTTTTCGCCGCTATGTTTAGTTTCGTAGCCGTGTGTTTGTTCAATTTGTTTTGATTCTGAATTGAACTTTTTAAGATACGAAACACTTGTAACTAAGACATTCTATGCCATTTTACTGTGTTTTAATTTTTGTAGTCACTACTCTGTCCCGTTCTTTGAGCAGACGAAAGCTCTTCGTAGAAACTGTCAACTGATTGTGTACGCTAAATTAATTTTAGCTTGGCAAACGTTTCGGCATTCACTGCTTGTTGTTTAAGAAATGGTGCGAGGTAAAATATTGTAGTTAGCCTTTTTACTTAATGAAAGGTTGTATATCTCAATGATTTTTTTCTCGAAACTGTGATTTGTTATCAATGTGTTGAATTATAAAACAGTTATAGCGTTCAAGCTTGCACAATAATTGACAAAGGCGCCACTTTCATTCATGAACTGTGTGATGTTGCAAGTTTCGCGCAGTAAAACATCTGTAAGCTTTTTTTAAAATAAAAGGCTTGTGGGCGATATTTTTTCTTCAAACTGTGCTTTGTTATCAATGTGTTGAATTATAAAACTATTATAGCGCTCAAGCTTGCGTGATATCGCCTAATTTTAGCCGACTCGGCCTACGGCCTCGTCGGCTAAGTATTAGGCGATATCACGCGCGCTTTCGCGCTATAATAGTTAAATATATATATACACTATATATATACTATATATATATATATATATATATATATATATATATATATATATATATATATATATATATATATATATATATATATATATATACACTATACTTAACATGAATGAAGACAAGATTTTTTGTTGTAAATCACCTATATTTCGACCGGGTACACCGGCCTTCTTCAGGGTGAGTGACCGTTACAAACGCGAAACACTACTGATGCAAGCAGCTGATACTAGCGCGCGCGTTTTAAACCGTTAAAATACGCGTTACATTCCTGCACGTGCATTAAAGATTTCAATAACTTCTCTCTCGAACCGCGCGGTTCTGAGAATAGAAAAAGTCACTATCGTTTAAACCATGCGGCTTGAGGCTCTTCAGCCTATATGCCCATTGTCCCTCTTTCTGTAACAATTCCCTTTCGTTTGCAACTCTATCAATGAGCAAAACGCCCAAGTCCTTTATATATGCACTATATATATATATACTCTAACACAAGAGAAAACACTTTTTTCTCAAAACACCTATATTTCGGCAGCGTACAGCTGCCTTCATCAGGGTGAATGGCTGACAAGGCGTTACACGTGATAAAAACCGTTACAACCGTTATATGTGCGCGCTAATCAAAAAAATTTTTAAAATGCGCTCACATATTTCTTGCCACATGTTTTACAAGTAAGCAGATAAACCACATTCGTGCTATTACAGTTCAAACTGTAATTTATGGTGTATGACTTGCCTCTTTTTTGCCACAATTTTATGGTGTATGACTGTAATAGCACGAATGTGGTTTATCTGCTTACTTGTAAAACATTTGGCAAGAAATATGTGGGTTCGACTTCGACCAAATTTCGACTCAGATTTAACAACCACCGTAGTCGACTGAATTTGCATGGTAGAATGACGCCCGAAGAGAGGCTAGACGATGAGATCTTATACAGGCATTTTTTTAGTGCGGGTCATGGGGGTCTGGAGGATATGTCAGTTCAATAGACAGAGTGGACAGAACGGAAAATCTGACGGATAAGGAGGGTCAATGGGCTTACAAACTGAAGACACTCAGACCCCACGGTCTAAATGAGAGCGATTTTTTTTATAGCCAAAATCGGGGACTTCGCGCGCAAAAATAGCAGTTTTACCAGCATTTGTATTTAGCTGTTGTAGCGCGCGCATTTTAAAAATTTTTTTGATTAGCGCGCACATATAACGGTTGTAACGGTTTTTATCACGTGTAACGCCTTGTCAGCCATTCACCCTGATGAAGGCAGCTGTACGCTGCCGAAATATAGGTATTTTAAGAAAAAAAGTGTTTTCTCTTGTGTTAGAGTAATATATATAGATAGCCCAAGCCTAACAGCGTCGCACTTTGAACAAGCTTAACTAAGGTGAAACTTAACTAAGGTGAAAGGTTGGAAGCACAAGAATTAAGATTGACGAACGGGTTATTTTCAATTTTAGCAATTCTCAAAAACAGTATTACGCGACCGTCTGCACAGTACATTTTTATAGACCGTACAAAAGTTCACAAAAACAACTATTATTTGTCTAGAATAAATAGTACCACTAGTTTTCGAATAAAATACAGTTTATGTTTGTCAAAAATTGCCCGAGAAATTGATTTGAAAATCAAAAATTGCAAAAATACACAAACATATTTGCATAAGGCGATGCGAGTGAAGATAGAACTGTACTATAAAATCAAGTCTTGTTTTGTTTACATAAAATCGCTTTTCAATCTATCTAATGAATGAACTAACACATAAAAATGGACAACACAATCTTCTTTCGAAAAAATTTATTCAAATCTCCATTAGTTTACGTTTGAAAGCAAAACGCGTACCATCTAATTATAGCTCGAGTTCAAGCTTTCTTCGATGAAATTCAAGAGATCGATACAACTAAATTTAGGCACGTTTTAAAATCAATTCGCGAAAACTAACAATAACACTAATAACAAGTCACTCACAGATTGATATCAACATAAATTCTCATCGAAAACTGTAATCTGTTTTACCTTTAAGTTCCTCGCTTGCTTGGAAATTCAAATCTCCGCTTCTGGTTCTGAAATCATCTCCCGCATTGATAAAAACGTAGTACACGAAGTTCCTCGAAGCAAGATTTTATCCCTGAAAGCTCGTCTTTTTCCACTAAAGCGGCTTCTGAGTATACCTTAATTAGTATCCCTGTCTTGAGTAGCAAACCGCGAAAAAATGCAGGAAAATAACGAGTTTAATTCTCCGCTAGGCACAAGAAAACAACTAAAGTGTTTACCGAGCTCACGGCTGTGTGGCCGCGCGAAAAACAAAATTGCTAAGATCCCGGATGTTATCCAACACGGGCGTCGGCGGGCAGACAACGCGCCCGCGAAACATTCCGCTAGCCATGACCATGAAAAATCACGGCGTAGGTTCTATGAGTATGGAGCTGCGCAGCCAGGCCTTCGGCCTGGCAAGTGCTCCGCTATAATTTACCGAGAAATTTCCAATCGTGGAACTTTTTCACATGCTTGTGCTAAGTTATATATATATATATATATTTATAATATAGAGGGCAAAATTACTGAATGCTGATTGGCTGACGAAGAGGGCATTTTTTTATTAATTGAGGGCAAAATTACTCGCTCCTGATTGGTCGAGCATCAAAATTTCTCACTCGTGATTGGTTGAGCGCGTCGTTCTCGTTGCATTCAGTTGGCTTGGCGGGATTTTGAAGAAAATTTACAAACGGAGGGCTCGCATGTTTCGCCGGAGATTTTGTTATAAAAAAGGAATGAAACCGGAAGATACCTACGAAATGAATTCTACACGAGAATTACAGCATTTTACGCCAAACAGGAAGCGATTATTTGTGTCAAATCTTGGATTACCTAGGCTCTGCGGCCAGTTTGCGACGTTGAAGACCTCGAAGAAATTCATTCATGGCGACAAAAAGTTTTAAAGTTCCATCACTTCAATGAAAAAATGCGGATTTCTGCGGACCTAAAGAAAAGAACTTTGACAGATTTTGCTGAAAGGGAAAATATACGTTTAACAGGAGAAAGAATAAGGCTAAAAGAAGTAAAAGAAAGCAATTAAATCGCCAAACGTGCAAGCAAGTTTGAACTCTCGCTATTTGTTGTTGTTATCAAAGCGGCAAAAACTTCAAAACACAGGTACGCTTAAATAAAACTTGCTTTGTTTTTGTCGTAAAGTGTCTTTTACAGATAAAAATCAGGCAATATTCTCTAGATGTACATAACAGCCAAATGTATCTTTGACTGAATAGAAATTTTTTTAACCACAGTAAGTTAAAAAGTTTTTCTTGTCAGTTGCGAGAGAGTATTTTCACTTCGGGTAGTTTCAAGTCTGAGTGACTCTTAAAAAGTCTGAAAGGTTTCTCTATAATTTTGCCCTCTACATTATAAACAAGTAATCACATGTTCCCTCGTAAAATTAAGGATTAATATCACTTGTGTTTTCAGAAGCAGTAGAAATTGCCCTCGTCGCTTCGCGACTCGGGCAATTTCTACAGCTTTTGAAAACACGCGTGATATTAATCCTTAATTTTACTCGGGCCCATGCGATTACATATACATATATATATATATATATATATATATATATATATATATATATATATATATATATATATATATATATATATATATATATATATATATAAACACAAGGTGAAAACCTTAAAAATTGTCCTGATCGGGATTCGAACCCGCGTCCCCGGCTTTCTAGGGCCGATGTGTTACCACTACACCACCAGGACGACCACGTAACAACGCAATCGAACTTTAGGCTTTATGGCTCACGGGCCTCCCGAACAATTTTCAGTGTTTTCACAGGAGCTGACTGGAAGGCCTAAAGGCCTTTTTGACGAATATAAATAACACAAATGAACTTAAACCAGTCAAATAAAGAAGAAATAAACACAAAGTGAAAACCTTAAAAATTGTCCTGATCGGGATTCGAACCCGCGTTCCCGGCTTTCTAGCGCCGGATGTGTTACCACTACACCACCAGGACGACCACTTTGTGTTTATTTATATATATATATATACAATTATGTATACAATGTGCCCTCCCGGTTATTACCATGATGGCTTTATGGCAACTCCTGAACTTGGGCACAGGATGTATTATATATATATATATATAATTCATCAAAAATATCCTTGTCGTGATATTAAATCCAGACAAACTTATAAAACAATCACAAACTGGAAAATTCGACTTTGCCGATATTTCGTCTTTATTACGAAAGACTTCATCAGGGCAACTGATTTACAGCGGTTAAAACCGTTACTAAATACGCGTTAGATGATGCGAGACGCTAATGTTACAATACAGTTAAATCTGCACGCGCACTATCAAGCGCGCGCGTTACAACAATATAGCGGAAATAATTCTAAAATACATCCCTTGTAGGGTTCCTACTACAAAAGAAGTCGTCGCTATTCAAACCCTTTGGGTAAATAGACCGAAGCCGGTAAGCCCACTGGGCCTCTCGTTCCCTAAGATGTTGTTCCACCGTACATTTATCAATTAGCTGAATTCTAACATCATCCAAACCATTATGATCCAACTGATTGAAATGCTTATAGACAATATCATCCTTTGACTTAATATCAGCAGATAGCCTTCTGTGTGCATTAAGTCTAGATTTATGGTTATTAAACCTAGTTCTAAACTTATTAATGGTAGATCCTACGTACTGCAATTCACACCTTGCGCATGATAACAAGTAAACAACGTGATGTGAATTACAGTCTAACTTAAAATTAATAACGAATTCCCTCCCAGTAACATTACTTTTAAAACCGGTGCCCTCGACCAGGAAGTCACAAACCCTACAACGTCGATCCCCGCAACCTCTACAACCCCTATCAGGTTCTAGCGTTTTAAGATCCGAGTGGACCAAAATGTCCTTAAGGCACTTGGGCCTGCGAAACGCCACCATGGGCACCTGCCCTATGGCTCCCTGGCAACGTCTAGAGGACTGCAAAACTGGTTGAAGTATGTGCAAAATTTTAGCAATATTGGGAAGCGCCGGATGCAAAGTAGCCACAAACGGAATCCGTTGATTAGTTACTGGCTGCTTATCTCTAAGGGTTTCTTCCCTAGGAACTCTCCTAGCCCGATCTATCTCCCCTCTAACATACTCAGCGTTATAACCCCTTTTAATTAAATACCCGCAAAGTTGATTAGCCCGTTTTTCAAATAACGCATCCGTAGAACAAATGCGGCGTATCCTGAGTGCCTGACCAAAGGGAATACCCTTCTTACACGAGTTAGGGTGGCATGAGTTAGCAGAAGGCTATCTGCTGATATTAAGTCAAAGGATGATATTGTCTATAAGCATTTCAATCGGTTGGATCATAATGGTTTGGATGATGTTAGAATTCAGCTAATTGATAAATGTACGGTGGAACAACATCTTAGGGAACGAGAGGCCCAGTGGGCTTACCGGCTTCGGTCTATTTACCCACAGGGTTTGAATAGTGACGACTTCTTTTGTAGTAGGAACCCTAGAAGGGATGTATTTGCTGCGAGCCCTTTGGCGAGCAGCACACTAATCGTGACAGGCTTCCTGGGTTTCATTTGACCGAGTGAGACCTGGGCGCTTTATATACGGCGCAATAGCTCGTTTTGAGGATTTCGTGGACTTTTTCGTGGACTTTTTCGTGGACTATGATTTTGAGTGAGGATGCAGTATGTATCGTCAGCGGCAGTAGTTGTAGAATTCTGCGTGGTCAGGATAGGTCTGAACATGTACAACTGTATTAGTAACTGTAAAATCAACTGTATTAGCGCGCGCTAAAATAGCGAATTAATTTCGCGATCATATGGCGAGTAAAATTGTCATTTTAAGAGAAAACATGATTGGTTTTGAACGGCTGTATTAGCAACTGTAAAAACAACTGTATAAGCGCGCGCTAAAATTGCGAATTAATCTCGTGATCATGTGGCGAGTAAAATTAGGAGACTTTAGATCGGACGACGAGTACGAGATTGAGTACGAGTACGACTTTTAAAACTTAGTTCGCCGTACTCTAAAGAACCATTTACCACACAAATTTTATACCTAGAGTCTTCTTATCTTCTGGTTTGCAACAGGAGGGACCGATAGTTTTGGGGACGTGACTGGCTTTAAATTCAAAAGTCGTACCCGTACTCAATCTCGTACTCGTCGTCCGATCTAAAGTCCCCTATTGTCATTTTAAGAGAAAACGATGATAGGTTTTGAACAACTGTATTAGCAACTGTAAAAACATCTGTATTAGCGCGCGCTAAAATTGCGACTGAATTAATCTCGCGATCATAGTCATTTTGAGAGAAAACGATGAATGTTATCGAGTTTCTAAAAGTAGTAATTTCTCTCGAGTCTGCAATTGCATGGTTGAAAGATAAAAAACCTGATAAAGAGCAACCACACAAGTCCGGAGTGTGACGCTTTGTTTTTTTGAGCAATTTTTGAGTGACATTTCGTTGTTTTTTTAACTTGTCAAATTTGAATTTTTGCCATTTTTGAACTTTAATTAGTACTTTGCTGACGCAATTTGATGACATTAAATGCACTATTTCAGCGCGCGCTAATACAGTTGGTTTTTCGCTATATAGCGCGGCACTACTAAAGGTAACCAAAGCCGAGGTTTTGCGTTCTTGCTCGAGGTAAGCTGTTTACTTATTACGCAGAGTTATCATGCAAACACAATTTTATCATTCGCTGGAAGAAGTCATGGAAACTACCAGAAAATATGGATTACGAAATCCTTTAGCTTGCGACCGCTGACCAATGTTTTTGTTGAAGTTAATCGCCCCGTCCGGGCCTCGTTTAATTTTGCGTCAAATTTCCCACTATGTAGCACGAGGGAGGAAAGATTGCGTGACAAGCCCTAAAGATGTCTACATTGGACTATGACTATGCGGAGCTAACCCCTCGTCGTCGTATACCCGGGGGCATAAAACATTACAAGCTAAGCAATGGAAAACGACGAATTCTGTACTATTTAGTACTATACTTATATTTAACACAAATTCATGCTTATTATTCAAACAATTCACTTACATTTTTGGGAAAATATATACAAAAAAAACAGTAATCATAACATAGCCTATTGACAATCATAAGTATTGACACTACACTGTATTTGATGAGTAACATCGCAGCACTTCACTACGGTGGCCCATATATGCAATGCACAAATAAAAATTTCAGTGCATTAATATTGATCTTAATGCATTAATTTAACTAATTCAGTTCACAATTTCATTTTCTAATACACGGGCATGTTTCTTAGTGCACAAATATCTTTTTCAGTGCACAAATATATTTTTCAGTGCACAAATATGTTTTCAGTGCACAAATGTATTTTTCAGTGCACAAATATGTCAAATATGTTTTCAGTACACAAATGTATTTTTCAGTGCACAAATATATTTTCTCAGTGCACAAATTTGTTTTTCAGTGCACAAATGAGTTCCCAGTGCACAAAATTATTCCTGGCGCCCAATGGGCTAAAAATGGCCGAAAGGCCCTGGGACTACATTGTCATTGAGGCCTGGTCTCGGCCTGGTCGCGTTGTTTGCCGCGCTTTCGATAGTCTCGTCGCAAACAGAAGCCATCTTTGATCGGTCAAGTATGTTTTGCCGGAATTGTGGCAAAGGTTTGGAATCGTTATTTGCTTTTTGCCCAAATTGCGGAGGAAAAGTTGAAGCGGAGACGTCTTCATCCTCTAGGGATAACATTGTTGGCAGTGCCTCACTCACGAGCCAGACGAGCCGCAAGCGAGCTTCACTTCCGGAGCCGGCAGCTCCTGCAGGAAAACAGTTCCCTACGTTCCGACAGTTTGCTGACAGAAAGTCAGAAGAGCGGAGGGGCCATTTTAAGCAGACGAAAAAGGCAAAGCAAGCCAGCTGCGAGGCAACCATCAATGTCGCATTGATAGAGTACGAAGGCGACGTACTCAAGCCTGTCAGAGGAAATTCTCTCCCACTCAAAGTTGAGGTCAGCTCAAATTACAACGATGTGAAAGATGCGGCAATCAAAAAACGGAAAGACTTTGATCGTACCTTTAATGCTGAAAGGGGTTACGTACTGGCATATCAGGATGCCAGGATTGCCAGGCAAATCCCTGGATCAGACCAGGATTTTCTATTGAAGAGCTATAAAGAATGGCTTGGAAGGTCGTATTCGAGGCTGACGCTCTATCTGGGCCCTATCTCCAAGCTTAAAGTTCTCGATCTCGACGGGGGTGATCTTTAATCTTTAATCTTTAATCACAGTTCGTAATATTCAGGAATCAGTTTTGGACGAGTGGTCTGACTGTGATGTCACCTTGAGAGCATTGGATGAGGTCGAGGACCTGGAATACAAGGAGGACATCACTGTAGACCCTCCATCTCCAGCTGCTGGCCATAGTGCATCTAAGTCTGTTGGTGCAGACGTCCCTCCAAGGCCTGTCGATGATGTGCTTAATTCTTTTGTGGCCACTGATTTTTTGTAAGTTATTTAAGCAGTGATACAAGCATGCAAATAAACTTGTGTTAATGTATAGCGATACGAAGCTTTGATAATTTGTGCTCATTCTTTTATATAGATTAACACAAGTTTATTTGCATGCTTGTATCACTGCTTAAATAACTTACAAAAAATCGGTGGCCACAAAAGAATTAAGCTCGTCATCGACAGGCCTTGGAGGGATGTCTGCACCAACAGACTTAGATGCACTATGGCCAGCAGCTGGAAATGGAGGGTCTACAGTGATGTCCTCCTTGTATTCCAGGTCCTCGACCTCATCCAATGCTCTCAAGGTGACATCACAGTCAGACCACTCGTCCAAAACTGATTCCTGAATATTACGAACTGTGATTAAAGATTAAAGATTAAAGATCACCCCCGTCGAGATCGAGAACTTTAAGCTTGGAGATAGGGCCCAGATAGAGCGTCAGCCTCGAATACGACCTTCCAAGCCATTCTTTATAGCTCTTCAATAGAAAATCCTGGTCTGATCCAGGGATTTGCCTGGCAATCCTGGCATCCTGATATGCCAGTACGTAACCCCTTTCAGCATTAAAGGTACGATCAAAGTCTTTCCGTTTTTTGATTGCCGCATCTTTCACGTCGTTGTTATTTGAGCTGACCTCAACTTTGAGTGGGAGAGAACTTCCTCTGACAGGCTTGAGTACGTCGCCTTCGTACTCTATCAATGCGACATTGATGGTTGCCTCGCAGCTGGCTTGCTTTACCTTTTTCGTCTGCTTAAAATGGCCCCTCCGCTCTTCTGACTTTCTGTCATCAAACTGTCGGAACGTAGGGAACTGTTTTCCTGCAGGAGCTGCCGGCTCCGAAGGTGAAGCTCGCTTGCGGCTCGTCTGGCTCGTGAGTGAGGCACTGCCAACAATGTTATCCCTAGAGGATGAAGACGTCTCCGCTTCAACTTTTCCTCCGCAATTTGGGCAAAAAGCAAATAACGATTCCAAACCTTTGCCACAATTCCGGCAAAACATACTTGACCGATCAAAGATGGCTTCTGTTTGCGACGAGACTATCGAAAGCGCGGCAAACAACGCGACCAGGCCGAGACCAGGCCTCAATGACAATGTAGTCCCAGGGCCTTTCGGCCATTTTTAGCCCATTGGGCGCCAGGAATAATTTTGTGCACTGGGAACTCATTTGTGCACTGAAAAACAAATTTGTGCACTGAGAAAATATATTTGTGCACTGAAAAATACATTTGTGTACTGAAAACATATTTGACATATTTGTGCACTGAAAAATACATTTGTGCACTGAAAACATATTTGTGCACTGAAAAATATATTTGTGCACTGAAAAAGATATTTGTGCACTAAGAAACATGCCCGTGTATTAGAAAATGAAATTGTGAACTGAATTAGTTAAATTAATGCATTAAGATCAATATTAATGCACTGAAATTTTTATTTGTGCATTGCATATATGGGCCACCGTACTTCACTGGCTCTCAGCTATTTCTAGTTTAGAATTATTTCCGCTATATTGTTGTAACGCGCGCGCTTGATAGTGCGCGTGCAGATTTAACTGTATTGTAACATTAGCGTCTCGCATCATCTAACGCGTATTTAGTAACGGTTTTAACCGCTGTAAATCAGTTGCCCTGATGAAGTCTTTTGTAATAAAGACGAAATATCGGCAAAGTCGAATTTTCCAGTTTGTGATTGTTTTATATATATTATATATATATACACTCGTTTTCAAAAAGGTTGACGTTTTAGAAATATATATAGCTACATATACCTATATATACCAAATGAATATTAAATGAATATTAAATGGGGTTATATATATATTTTTTTTTTCCAAGGGAAAAGTCCAATGCTTTTTAATGAAATAGAGATGTTCAATTTGGTTAAGTAGTAAAGCTAATTCCATTGTCCTGTCAAAAAACATTCTGTCTTCAAAGGTCCTGTCGGTTATTTGATTATCACGATTACTGTAAAACTGTTTGGCACAAGTTTTATGTGTGTTTTTTTGCAAAGAATCTTGGCAAGAATACGATATTGTTACTTGCATACAACTCGCAAGGCACATTTTTTTTATAGAAATCAAATTTCGGTATTTTACAACGTAAAAATAGTTTATCAAAAATTACAAAATAATTATTGATGCAGGTGTGACTAACACCCATTACTGCACTATTTCTGTTTGATTACTGACTCAGTTGTTGTTTTGTAGTATGTGTGGATAGGCCAAAAAGAGAACGAGAAATGTGTACAAATGAACACGGACGATGGCAGAAAGATTAAAGAAGACTGCAATAGTCCAAGATATTATGTTTGTGAGAAGGCAGCCTCAGGTACGAGTTCACTTTGATCATCAGAGCATTTACTCGAAATTAGCTTTTCTCTGCTAATTACTGTTCCTTTGTTATCCTAGTGCGGTTTTCAGTTGTGTGACAAAAGCAATTTCGCAATTGCTTTGGTTTTGCATTGCCACGCTTTGTGATTGGCTAAAACATTTCGCGCCACTTTATCGTTTTCCCGCGCTTGGCGCCGTCTACCAGTATTTGCTTCTTGTTCTGATTGGTTCATTGGATTGTTTGCATCTGTTGTGATTGGTCAGAGTGGGTACTTCGGTTTTGACTTAATTGAAAACTGCTCTAATTTTCCATTACAGTGAATGAATCTACTGAATCGAAATAAGAAATAAGCTGAGACGAACACACAGCATTATCAAACTTATCAAAATATTTCAATATTGCTCTGCACTATACATACTGTATTAAAGTAAAGTAAAAGTAAAGTCGCGCACCCGAGCCAGATGGCCCACACGGCCGGAGCTTAAACCCGGTTTCTGTAGCATGAAGCGACTAGGAATATTGCTACTCCCTCCTGGATGGGATGCTAGTCCATCGTAGGGTTACCGGCCCCAGCATTTTGTCGCCGGTACCCATTTATACACCTGGGTGGAGAGAGACAGTGTGGAGTAAAGTTTCTTGTCTAAGGAAACAACACGACGGCAGAGACCAGGCTCGAACCATCGACCTTCAGGTTGAAAGTCCGACACACTAACCACTAGACCACCGTGTCTCCACAGTTTGCAAGCCCCCCCCCCCCCCTCCCCCCCCCCCGGATATTAGCCCTTCCCTTCTTTTCTTTATTTCCTTGATATAAACATTTTAACAGAACACTATACCATTTCAAATAAAAAGTTAGGAACGTATAAGGTATGTATAGTGCAGAGCAGTATTGAAATGAAGTGAGAAACGTATTTTGATAAGTTTGATAATGCTGTGTGTTAGTCTCAGTTTTTTTCTTATTATCTCATTCTGAAACGGTTTTTTATGCCGCTTATAAGCACCCCGGGTATAGGACCCCTTCCCTCCTTGAAAGATAACTGAAAACCCCTTTGGTATAACCTGCATTTTACGGTATGCTGTAAGAAAGTACGCATCTAGCATGGCAATGGTAGCGACGGACAGGGGTACCCACGGAAGAATGACAAGTGATCAGTTCTTTCAGTTTCGGCCTTTATTTTCGTTCGATTCTGGGGTTGTGGGAGTCAAATGCAATTAAGTTTTCCTGTGGCCCCTGCATCATTAGCTTTCTCGTTAATAAATAATCTCTCCCCGGTCCACTGGGAGTGCATGTGAACGTGACTAGGTCACGCAACCAACTCTTTCATGACCTTTCACTGACCTCTTATTATTTACGAGTGATGGTTCCTTGGGAAATGAAGGGATTTCTATGTGTTTAATCGCTAAATGTGAGGATATTTTTCTGTTCTTAATGTTTTCTCGTACATTTATGTCTGCGACATTTGGAAGTCAACGGATATTTTTACAATGTGAGTATACTGTGTGTAAATAATGAAACTGTAACATCAAATGCTGTACTGTAAGACTTTATGTATTTTTGCTGCTTACAACAAGGAAAAGGCGAGAAAAGCTAACATAAACATTATTTTAACTTGAGCCGTTCAAAGACTTATGCCGTATTTTGATACGTCGGCATAAAAGTCGATCAATGATACATAATATATATAGTTAGCCTTAGCCTAACAGCGGCGCCCTCCGAAGACCCTCTGAACAAGCTTAACTAAGATGAAACTTAACTTAGGTGAAAGGTCGGAAGCACAAGAATTAAGATTGACGACCGGGCTATTTTTCAATTTTAGCAATTCTGAAAAGCAGTATTACCCGACCGTCTCTACAGTACATTTAGACCGTACAAAAGTTCACAAAAACAAATTTTTCTCCGTCTAGAATAACTATTACGACTATTTTCCGAATAAAATAGAGTTGTTGCTTGTCAAAAAATGCCCGAGAAACTGATTTGCCAAAATACACAAACATATTTGCATAAGGCGACGCGAGTATAAAATCTAAGGCTTGTTTTGTTTACATAAAATCGCTTTTCAATCTATGTAATGAATGAACAAACACATAAAAATGGACAACACAATCTTCTTTCGAAAAATTTTATTGAAATCTCAATTAGTTTATGTTTAAAAGCAAAACGCATACAATTTACAGCGCATCGAGGCCGAGCCGTGTCTTCGATGAAATCAAGAAATTAAAATACAACTGAATTTAAGCTACACGTTTATAAACAATTCTCCAAAATTAACGAGAACACAAACAAAATGTCAATCACAGATTGATATCAAGATAAATGCCTATCGAAAAATGTAATTTGTTTTACCTTTAAGTCGCTCCGGCGACTACTGTACTTGGAAATTCTTTAGAGAATTCTTCATAGAGATTACTGGAATATAGAACATTTTGGTTTTGTGGTTGAGAATTAAAGTAAACTTCAGAATTCATATTGACTACAAAAACAGTTTTCGAGTCTCAGAAATGCAATGAATGGCGTTCTGGAGGGTAAAATCGAAAAACATTCTGGGGAGCCATGCCCCCGGACTACCTAGAAGCTCGCGCCACAGCTTCAGCGTGCCTGACAGGATTCAAGCAGGTCTATAGTTATGCCTACAATTATTCAAAAACCTCGCTACGACCCTGCTTTTAAAAACGATGAGCAAATGGCATTTAATTCAAAGTCAACCACTGCTAAGCGAAATTTGAAAAGATCCCGTAATCTCTTACAAAAGGAGAAAATCCCTTGGGGATATACTCGTCAGATCAAAATTATTAGGTCACAATCCACATTATCACGAGCTTTGCAGTCGTGTTCCGCGAGTCATGACCATATTCCATACTTGTCATTTTTGTCGAGCATTGTATCCTTTCTCAATGACAAATCATATTCCATGTTATTATATAAATTACAGTAAATTAAAAGGATTTCTCTCACTGATAAAAATCGTATCTTTACACAAAGATATGACTGATGACATTTCTTTCACATGTGAATATATCGATGACGTCACGTTTGCTAACCTCTTTAAAAAGTTTGTCCTTGGTATATAGTCGAAACATTTTCGGATTTTTCCTCGGAAATCTTCGGTAGTCTTCGGACATTTTCGGAAATGATCAGAAACGTTCAAATAACCTTCCGACAACTTTCCGACAATTTTGAAACCGGTTTTGTTTCTATCTGGATGAAACTTACTGTTACAGTGAATTTTTTACTGTTATTGTTAAAATGCCTAAAATTTAACTATGTTACGTATACAGAGCCCACAAATCAAGTGTTAAGTGTTATGGAGGTACCCCCATTTAGACCCTCATAGAAACATATATTATTTGCAAGTTTTAAATGTCTCATCAGAACAACCATCCTCGCGCTAAAATGCGTTTGCTTCATAAAAGATTATCCTTCCCCTTTTTATAGTTTTTTTTTCCCTTTAGCTTTAGATTGCCCTGATGAATGGGAGACTTTTGGCAGCTCTTGCTACAAGGTGATGGATAAGTTTGAACACTCACGGAAATTAACCTGGTTAAAAGCTCTACGTGTGTGTCTTGGGTTTGGAGGAAATCTCCTAAGCATAGCGAATGAAAAGGAAATGAAATTTGTTAATACCAGGCTGTCTTCAAAGCTTAAGAATAGCGCTTGGATTGGGCTGCTTCACTGGTTCCAGAAAGATGTGTATGTATGGATGGATGGAAGACCTTTTGACGATTCTGTCTTCATCAACCGGCTCAATTATAGCAAACCAAGTAACGTAAGCAACATTAAATGTGTTGAACTCTTGAGAAATGGTTGGAACCTTAGTGACTGTTGCATGGAAAACCAATATTACATTTGTGAAAGAGCGAAAGGTGAGTGGCACGAAATAAATTTACAATAGTCTAAACTGTTTGGAAGCTAAATCGAATAAATGTCTACGAGGGATATGTTTGACAGTAAATGAATGTTTTTGCCAACAAAATATACTTCGAAAAATTGTGAAAACAACACAACTATCGGTAGCAACATAAGATTCTTTCGGTTTAAATACATGTGCAATGAATGCTGCAAGAAAATTATGAACCATCAGCCCCTCCTCTATTCTTGAAACCAAAGACATTCTATGTGGGAAAGAGCCAATGCCGCAGAACAGTAAAGTAACAAATAAAAGATCAATTCGGTTTAAAGTCTAAGATTGCTTCTAATTTTCTTAAGGACCACTGGCGTGTCCTGCTGAATGGTTTCTTAATGGCTTGTCGTGCTACAAATACAAACCACCAAGTACATGGAATATTGCACGACAAAATTGCATTGTATCTGGAGGTGATTTGGTGAAGATAGATGATGACGATGAACACCGATTTCTGATTCGCTACATGGAAATGACTGGTCTAAAGACAGTTCAAAAGCTCCCTGTAAGTACGAATTATGTAGATTACACCGAACTAGTAATTTGTAACTGGTGTTACGTATATACAAACCAGCAGGTACGTGGAATATTGCACGACAAAACTGCATTGCATCTGGAGGTGATTTGGTGAAGACAGATAATGATAATGATATAACAGGCCTAAAGGAGGTAACAAAGGAAACTACGAATTAAAGCGAAACTGATTGCAACGAGGGAATGCGAAATTAGAAAATGTCCAAAAAGAAATACAATTAACAACTAACAGACTTGATACCTTTCGTCACTAGACGTTAAACAGATAGAAAAGAAACCATAGAAAAGCAACGAAAACACTATATGGACTTATTGGTGCAGCTATATTAGGCCAAACTGACTTGAAAATTCTGTAACATCATGCTGATGTTTGAGATGCTGGTCATTGCGTCATTTTTATGTCTAGCCCGGGAACCGGGGAGACACTATGTTGTAACCTGATCCCACTATATACTTCGTAGGTTTCTCTGATAGACTTACACTACGCGTGATTATTTAGTGACGGGTGGACACATGTACCCGTCGCCGACCTATTATATACAAATTTTTTTTTTCCAAGGGAAAAGTCCAATGCTTTTTAATGAAATATATAGAGATGTTCAATTTGGTTAAGTAGTAAAGCTAATTCCATTGCCCTGTCAAAGAAACATTCTGTCTTCAAAGGTCCTGTCGTTTATTTGATTATCATGATTACTGTAAAACTGTTTGGCACAAGTTTTATGTGTGTTTTTTTGCAAAGAATCTTGGCAAGAATACGATATTGTTACTTGCATACAACTCGCAAGGCACATTTTTTTTATAGAAATCAAATTTCGGTATTTTACAACGTAAAAATAGTTTATCAAAAATTACAAAATAATTATTGATGCAGGTGTGACTAACACCCATTACTGCACTATTTCTGTTTGATTACTGACTCAGTTGTCTTTTTTTAGTATGTGTGGATAGGCCAAAAAGAGAACGAGAAATGTGTACAAATGAACACGGACAATGGCAGAAAGATTAAAGAAGACTGCGATAGTCCAAGATATTATGTTTGTGAGAAGGCAGCTTCAGGTATGAGTTCACTTTGATCATCGTCAGATCATTTACTCGAAATTAGCTTTCCTCTGCTAATTACTGTTCCTACGTTATCTTAGAGCGGTTTTCGGTTGAGTGTTAAAAGCAATTTCGCAGTTGCTTTGGTTTTGCATTACTACGCTTTGTGATTGGCTACTTTATCAACCAATGAAGTAAAACCTAAACCAATCGTGACTTGCCTGCACTCGTTTTCCCGCGCTTGGCGCCGTCTACCAGTATTGATTGATTGTCTGTTGTGATTGGTCAGAGTGATTACTTTGGTTTTGACTTGAAAACTGCTCTAATTTTCCTTTACAGTGAATGAATCCACTGAATCAGTGAAGAAAAGCAATGAATCTGCACCAGGAAGCTCGACCAATGAAGTAAAACCAAAAGGTAATTTGCCTGCACGCGTTTTCCCGCGCTTGGTGCCGTCTGCCAGTATTTTCTTCTTGTTTTGATTGGTTCATTGGATTCTTTGCGTCTGTTGTGATTGGTCAGAGTGATTACTTTAGTTTTGACTTGAAAACTGCTCTAATTTTCCTTTACAGTGAACGAATCCACTGAATCAGTGGAGAAAAGCGATGAATCTGCACCAGGAAGCTCGACCTTTTTTAATGAAATTGTTTACATATCATTTGGTGTCGCCTTCGTTCTGTTGCTGTTGCTGGTCATTGCTGTTGCTTTCTGGTGTTTCAGAAGGACAAATCGGAAGAAAATTGAAAGGTTTGTTTGTGCGCTTTGTTATTGGTATCTTCATTGTCATGGAGAAAGGAACTGAAAAGCCCTAGAATGTTTAAAAAAAAAACTATCATCTGACAACACCTTAAAATTAAATATCGGAAAATATGCCATGAGCCTGGCAGCAGAAACATTTTAAAACAAATATATGTAGCAAAATTTAACAGAGAAATGACATGAACATAGTACACACAATACGCTTAATCATGCAGTTTAACTTCAGTAGCGATTAATTCGGAAGACGGTGCAATTGTGCGGTCATCAAATCAACAGTCATCCAAAATGCCAAGACTATCTGCTAACTACGTACGCAACTCATTCCATCTGTAGTCGAATATTTGCCATTATTATGGGCTTATATTCGGGAAATTTTGTTTTCAAAAGAACCATTTTTACAAACTACTGAGTACTGAGATTTGCTGGACCGTACAGGTATTGTTGGGAGGGTTTATTTTCGGAATTTCACGGTGTTTTGCAACTGAACGAATATTTCATTTATTCATTTGTTCTTTTACATGTAAGTGTAAAGAGATCTAATACCACACAAACTTATTATTTTATTTTTTTTTCATAAGCGTTCAAAACAGTGCCGCGAATTGTTTGCCGGATATGCGAACATATGCATATAATTTTATATACTGACTAACTGTGGGCTGAATTATAATCATCAAATTTCTGCCCTAATTTTCAGGTCGGCTCGTCGTCCCCGACGCGACATTGTTCCCCTCGACAAGTGGGAAATTCTTCCTGACCAAATAGAATACGAGGAAGAGCTGGGACGAGGAGCGTTTGGTGTTGTTCACAAAGCAACTTTTAGGAAGCGAGATGGGATAGAAGTGTTCTACACTGGAAAAAAGACACTGCATGATCGAAAGAAGACACTTCATCAGGTGGTTGCTGTCAAAGTTTTGCAAGGTAAAATAGAGCCTTTTTTCTGTCTAATGCATCAGTAAATTCGAGCAGTGTCTTTCCATCCCTCCCCCAGGCATTAGTCGGACATTTGCTCACGTTCGAATCCCTCGAGTCGGGCATTAGCCTTCCCTCAGTGTACTCCGGGCATTTGACATCCTCGTGTTTTCGACCTCAAAGAATCCTGACTCTATTTCGTACGAGAAATTTGTTGCGAACTTGCTCTAATCGGTCACTAGAGGAAAACAGAGGGGAAAAAACCCCTTTGTTGGCTTAGTTTGCCGTTTAATGATTTTAGGATAAGTCAAGATTCGAAGAATTTTTCTCTTTTTTTTACTAAATCCTGGAGGATTTGCACAGCGTTTTTTTCCCGCGGCACTGCTGGAATTGACTGAAGATGCATAAAATAAAAGGAACCCACTCTTAGCAGTGTTTTGAACGTAAACTTTCTTTCGTTCTCTTTCGTGAGATGCACCGGATGTCTTTAGTGTCAGAAATATTGGCATGGCTTTTTTATGTTTCTAAACACTAAACGCGGGATAAGAGAGAGGAAATGTGATGTAGAAGGGAGCGTTTTAGTTCCGCAACCTATGGTTTGTGGCAGAGATAAAAACACAAGAGTGACCTGTGTTTGACCAAGTTTTTATTTGTTTGTTTCGAATATCAAAATATATTTACTGATGACACAATGAACCTCACAAAAGATAAAAACAAAAGACAACCTTGAAGGAAGAAATAAACAGAAGTGGAGTAACTCAGGAAGAAACGGCGAGGAAACGATCTGAAAGATCGACGTAAACCGCTGTAAAGCTAATTTTCGAGTCTGTAGACGAAATCCTATGGTGTGATCATTCAAATGAAACCTTCAGCAGTACTTTTGCATGGTACCATTTGTTCTAACTTTTGAGTCTGTTGATGAAATCCTATGGTGTTACCATTCAAATGAAACCTCTTCAGCAGTACTTTTGCATCGTATCATTTGTTCTAACTTTTGAGTCTGTTGATGAAATCCTATGGTGTGACCATTCAAATGAAACCTATTCGGCAGTTCTTTTGCATCGTATCATTTGTTTTCCAATATTTTACAAAATAAAAGTTGGGATTTTTCTTAAATTTTGATATTTGGACCTCTTGGGAGTTAAAGGGTTTCTGTCATAAACTGAAAAAATATTAAAAAGGCACATATGAACTATGTGAAAAAGGCACCAAGTAGTTTTACTTAATATATACAGGCGACATGGGCAAAAGCCGTGAACAGCTGTCAATTTTTACTTACAATTTAAAACGCATCGTGCGCTGTCACGTTCGCATCACTCATTTACGATCATATCAACCAGCCTTATTAAGTTTGTGTTCCTTGCGATCGATCGTTGAATATCGCGGACGATCGCCATCGAGTACTATCGACTTGCAATACGTGTTTCCATATGATCACAGACGTTAGGACAGTAGTGTTTTGGTGATCGTATGACAATTATAATATATTTAGATAACCAAGCCTAGCAGCAGTGCTCTCTCAAGGCTTTGAAATAAAAATAAGCCAATAATGGCCGTTTTTACATGTATGCTAGAGACGTTAAAGTCGAGTCGAGACGACTTTAATGTCTAGTATAAAAATGGAAAATAAGCCAGACGCATTAATTTTAACGTCTTCTTTTTTGTGCGTCGTTTAGGAACTTAACAGACGACTTTTTTTAAAATGTCCCATAAGTTAAATGCGTTTTGTATAAAAACAGGACGGCCTTAACTGGGACAAATTTAGTGCAAAATCGAGGCTCAACACTAAACAACATGGCAGCCAAGATGCAGAATAAGTGCACGAAGGAGCATCGGAGCAGAAAGTGGAGTGAAGATGAACTTAAAGAATTCGCATCTGTTCTTGTAGATGACAAACTGAAACTAAATTTGGATTGTTTTGAGATACTCTGGCGCTCAAAATGGTAGCCAATGTTTATGATGCAAAAAAGGAACTAGATGCTCGTTTACAAAGCAAAGTCTCCCCAATGTTTCTTAAAATTTATTTGGCGCGAGGTTTATCGGGGGTTTATAGTCGCGTCCATTTCTACAGGGAATAGAACTCAGTAATTTTTAGAAAACCTTGCTTTTTTTTTCTACTTGGCCGTCTACTTTACTGCGTCCCGTTCCTGACCTGATGACTTTCAGGATTTTAACGTCTGGGCGAATAAACATGACTGTCCAGAAAAGCATAAAAACGGTCATTTAATATACAGTTTCTTTTATTTCAGGAGTTTTCCCAAACTTTTACAATAGAAGCACTTGTACTACATCTTTTATATCGGGAAAAATAACGTTAGATATTAGCCTATCGTAAATGAAAACAAACTAAAAAAAAAAAACAAGGAGTAGACAGCTGGTTTCGATCCCGAACATCTCAAGCTGGAGGAAGTAATCATGTCCACTGTGCCACGCAACCTGCTTGAACATAAGAATATTTAAACATATTTTAAAAGTATTCGATCATGCACTAATTCCGTCCCCCATGCCATGATCATCAAATTTCTATGGATATTTTCCTATTCTCTATGTGTGGTGCTTCGCTTGGCAGAGCGAAAAGAAGAAAAGGCCAAAACATAGTATCTAAAGGGTGCTTCTAGCTGTTCTGCACATTTTGCGAGATTTCCTTTTTATCTCGAGATTTCCTTTTTATCTCGTGAACGAGATTTCGGAATCAGTACAAAATCAAAGGCTCCTTAGAGCCAACCCGTGAATTTGAAATGCTAACGCGTAACGCAATAATTGCGGTAAGCTTATGTTTTCACTCTGTCACGGTTCAATATATATTTTTTTTAATTAAACGTAAGGATTTTTGACAAACGCAAAAAATAGAAATACAGTACATCACTTTCATCATGTTCAGTCCGAAGAACCTGGGCCTTTCGGCTGTAACTCCGCGATTTACACCACTCGAGGTAAATGCAGATAACCGTCAAAACGCGTGTCTCAGTTGAAAATTCCTTTTAAATCGACTTTAACGTTGCATTAAAGACTCCAAATGCGAAAGATCTTTAAGCTTATTGTTGTTTATATTCGTTTACACCAATTTAGTTATTGTTATCGCTGGATTCACGCTGTTCTTGTTACAAAACGCATTCGTAACAAAGCATTACGTCACTAAGTTTACAGCTGATGGAAGGAGTGAGCGAGTGAGTGACTCATTTGCATATCTGTCGTCGTTACCGATAACCCGTTCATTACGCATGCACGTAAATTCACGGGTTAAAAAGGGACAAAAGTTGTTAAAAAAATTTTGCAGACTTTTGTCCGGGGGGGGGGGGTCTTTCTTCTTTATAGAAGCTATATTAGGGCATTGAGGATATGGTTGGTTAAACCGGCTAGGATTTCAAGAAGGCCGTCACATACCGCCACTTAAATTTTTTGGGAGCACCCCCGGACCTATTGTTAATTTCCCTAGGGTATTGGGAGGTCATGAACTTGTCATAATTATCTCACGCTACGTCACCACAAAGGTATTAAAGTTCTTATTTAGTTTCGATATCTCACTTAACCTACGGTATCAATAATTTTTCAAATTTGTTTCTAAGTGGATGTGTCCGAGATACCAGAAATAGAAAACTCTCGACTTTCGAATAAAAAAAGACAGAACTACTATATATTCCCAAATAACCCATTCATGTATAACATTACCTTATGCAGCCATTTCTTTTTCAACTCTCCACAAAAGAAAAATTTCACATCGATATCGATAACAACATACAACTGCGTTTAATCTTTCCTTAACAAGCATTGACAACTAAGCGGAAAACATAGATATTTCAGCCCACCCACATCTGACGTCTAAGTTATCTAAACATTTCTAAAGTTTCTTTGTTTTTGTTGATAATTGTGTCGCGATTATTTAGGGAAGCAGCAATCAGTAAGTTCAATTTATGAAATGAATGGCTTTGAGTTCTCATGGCATGTTTCCATGTTCCTTTGGGCAGCACAATGCAAAGGAACGTGGAAATTGCCATGAAGTTGCCCGCTGATACTCTTCAAATGGGTTGTACTCTTTTAGTAGATTTTAAATTGAATAGCAATAACAAGCTCAGTATTGAGACTAACAAATATCTAAAATAAACTGACACACAAAAAATGAAAAACATTACTGAATTGCAGAAAAACTGGATTATGCGAAACTGTTGTAATGCTGATTTTTGCAGTGATAGTAACTGATTATTTCAACGCCGTCTTACTTAGACCATGGTTTGATCAATCAATACACATACGTTTTTTTTTTCAGAAGTGGGTTATTTTAAGTTAAAAAGAGTGTTTTTTGTCAATGCTTTTTGCATTCGTGGCACTATTTCAGTCCAGAATGTTCCATTTCACGCATCCACGACCCTTAACAATACGCTAACTCGATGCTGTTATAATGTTATCTTCACGCGTCCCTGTACTTTCTTAGTTATACCCTTCAATTTTTACTGCGACGAGGACGCGACGCATTCTTTCAATGCCTCAAGATGATTGACAACTTGGGATACTTGAGCTGCACCAGTAACTTCGACGTCTGTTTCGGCCAGTATACACCTGCGCCAGGACATAGCACTTCCATTAGTATTATCGTTCGGCAGTAACCTAATCTGAACAGTTTGATAACACGGGAAGTCCAAAAGGTGATTGTTTTCAGTAGTAATATGCTTGTATAGTGTGATAATAATGTCAGCGAGTGCGATTCCGTGGCGGCGCTTTGAATAAATCAAGTGTCAACCAGTTTTAAAATAATTAAAATGTGCGGAGCAGGTCTCATTTCATCTACTATAAATTTCAGTTTTTGAGCTGAAAAAAAGTAAAAAAAGCAGCCCACTTTGTAGCCGTGGTCGTTAACATATATTGTAAAAAAAAAAGAAATAATAATGAATAAATAAAGCCTTGTATATCCAAAGGGGCCGAAGACCGAAGTACACTTAGTAAAATTCAAACGCAGTTTCCAAACAATCTCAGCAAATTGAACGTCAATCTTGGATATAAGCACGGTTACCGTGGGAAAAACATGTGGTTTCAATCTCATCATTTTCTTACGACTTGCTTGCTTGTCGCACGGCTTTCGAGAACATCGAGAATGGAAAACAAAACTGATGAAAAATTCGAACTTTAACTAGTTTAGACTTTCTTTCCACGTATTGAACGATGCGCGTATATTTAGACCAAAGTCTTATAAAAAATGGCGTTGATCGTTTCGATGACTTATTTAGATCAAAAACATCAAAATCACGAGTTTCTCGCCTTTTTCTATTTGCAATTCTTCGACAACCACAAAGTGATTACAGTGGCAGTAAAGCTCACTGTCGTTGCAGATAAAAATTAAACTGATCACAGTACGCAGGTGGCGGCTTAGAATAACGCTTATCAGCATAAGTGGAAAAGCGTAATTTCCTGAATTATTCTAGAGCTCTCACGCAAGTATGAACCTACCTGCCATGATCTATCAAGAAACGAAACATAATTATTATCAATTCATAATTATTATATCAATGAATGAGTTCAAATTTTATATTCAAGTTCCGATGAATTTCATTGCATTCTCAAATGCTTGTTCATTTGGCTCGGATGGTTTTATGCCGGTGGATTTTCAAGATCAGTTGCTTATACGCGCCACACTGTGAAAGAAATTTCCGGGAAAGTTTAAAATTTTACAAGATTTTGGTCTATTCTCTTACCAAATAATGCCATTTCAATGTAATCGATTTTTGTTCCAGTTAGCGTAAACTTCGAGTTCTACAAAGGGTTCGAGTTTAATCAATTTTTGCATAACCGGAATTCAACTGGATAAAAATGTACGACGATAAGTCGTGCACTTGTAATAAGCTGAGCGTGCAAGGCCTAGCTAGCCGTGTGGTTTTAACGCAGTGAGAAGTTCGTAGACAATATAATAATTAAGGCCTTTAAAAATCAGTTGAAATCATTAATTCAAATGGATGGACTCAATACCTATTTAGTTTACTCTTAATTCAAAAGATAAATAGTATTGAAATATTTATGAAGAGGAATTTAACCGTTGCAACCCCTTAAAACTGTACTTATCTATATCCTTGGTGCACTGTATTCAATTTTTCTTAATAGGTTTTTAGAAGACTTACCTTCCACTTGCAGCAGAAAAAGCTAGGCTACATTCATCTTCGCTCGATTCCAGGGGCTCATAAAGTTCGCTAGAAATTGAGCTTGCGGTGATGGTTTTAATTTTATCAGGATTATCGCCATCGCCCTTGCTACTTGGTTCACACAGGTCACTGCTGGCTATTTCAGAACTGACAGGATTCGCGGTCTCATCTGGTTCGTAAGGATCACTTGTGACAGGACTGTTTACCACATAAGACATTGTAAGAACCCGTTTCGATTTTTCAACAATTTCATCTAAAATTGTATTGCTTGAACTCACCTTTGTTGCCATAAATATATATACAAGTCAACCTCTAGCTCTGAGGTCGTTGCAGCGCCTAGAAATCCGCAGCCAAGAGAGCACAGATACAACAGTCCACAACATCCCATGACTACCGAAAACAATTCGTGATCGCGGCACACATGAAACATATGTCAATCAACTTTTTTGATGTTTCAGAATGATGCACTTATACAAGCACGCAAAAACGTGCATATCTATTTCAGTAGATAGAAGACGGAACGTTCATTAAACAGATTAGAGAATCGTCGAGGCTACAAGAAGAAAATCATGCGTCGGACGACCGGTCCTCGTGCCGATATCAAGTGGCATTTTGTTAAGGAAGGTGAAAAGGTTAGAACCTTTAAAAGATCAGGGCCACGGCTGCAATCACCCGAAGTACAGGAATACGGATAAATTTTAAGAATCGCCCCTTCTAAATCAAACGTGAGCAACGACAAGTTGAGAAGGTAACCTGATCCGCTGTATTTTATTTTAAAAGTGCATGCAATGTGCGAAAATAGTGCTTTACATCAAGTTTTTCTGTCTATATATTGTTTATATATTAAATAGTAAGGTTGCTACCTTCGAAAAATTCGGGAAAGGCTATGGGTATGGAACTGACAAAAGACTCCTAATCAGCCTAATCTGGTGGGCTCCGATTTATTTGTATAGCATCGGTAAGGCAACCGTGTATAGGTATAGAAATCAACCCACATTCAGTTTATCTCAAAAGGGAAGTTCAACGTGCATTTCAATTTTTCCTTTTCGAAATCTTTGGAAAAAGGAAATAGTTCCATGAACAAACACACGTATGCAGACCGAATTAAGAAGTGTCGGAAGCGTCTTATCTTTTCTTCTGACATGCCAGTACAAAAGAGATAATTGTAAGGCAAAATAAGAACGTTGGTCGAACTTCTTACGCGATTAGTTCTTATCGATCCTTTCGCAACAATCAGGAGAACCGCATGATCATCTAAAAACAAGAGGCTCCTAGCAGCCTATACTCATGCGCATGCGTAAGTAGGCTGTACCACAATGAAGGGAATGATTCTTCTAAGACTTATATATACCAAACATAAACATTGCTAATGTAAGTAGGGTTGTAGGAGACGCTGTCGTGACACTTGAGTAACGCTCTTTTACCGGAAGTGAGAGTAGCCGGAAGTCACTAAACAGGAAGTGTAGTCGAAAAGCTATGAACCGGAAGTGTACAATTTAAAATATGTGTGCATAAATTTGCATGCAAAATCGTGACACAAAAAATAAAAATAATAATAATAATAATAATAAAAATAACAAGAAAAACGGAGCCGAAACCTTACCTCATGCCGCTACGCGCATGAGTAATAAATGCATCGTATGGGCTAAACCTTTCCAATTTTGTCCGAGTGAATTATGTACACCTAACTCATGGTATGAAAACAGACAGATATAATTTCGATATTTGGATACTTGTTACATGCGGAATTCTTTTGCGGTCACTTGTGATCTTTTGCTTTGGTGCCTTAAGGGGAAAACAAGACGCATAATCACTTTGTTCAAAGCCGGCTGGACCTGTAATGTGTGGAAAACTGAATTAAAGATATAACAGTTATTGATAAGATTCATCATTCGTGGAAGGAGGAATAATATGAGGGCCGAAATTTAAATGCATTAGTAATCTTATCAAGTGACATCAGACATATTGTAATAACCGTTTACTATTTGTAACGAAAAAGCCCGCCAAAAAGGTTATGTTTTACACTTCGATCTCAAAATGTTCTCAATAGACCTATTTCGAGATATTAAAATTCCTACCTGGCTTTCAGGTCAAGTGAAATAAAAGAAAAGTAATGACGTCGAGGTTCACGGATGGATAATTGATTTCCGGCTATTCTTTTATTCCCCTAAGGTCCCTAAGCCTTCCGCTACAGTATTCCATTGTAAACAATATTTAGGCTTAACTTGTTAACATGTGACTAAAGATTTTACTTTCTTTTTTAACTTGCTTTAGAATGAATGCGATATAAAGATGATACAATATGTCTAATTTCTGTATAATTAACAATTATGAGAATCACGTTATTTATTTTTTTTGTTTTCCCTTGTTGAGCTGCAACTGCTTGGGCGGGAACAAGGGAATTTCATTGCTTAATTGCCGATAGCGACGATGATAAGCATAGGTCAATTCGACGGACAGTAGTAGAAGTACAGAAATATTAATAGTAACTGCAATTATATTTGTTTTGCCGGAGAGGCTGAAAACATCTTAGTGTTGTTAATGTTGTTAATGATTCTTTTAATGTTTCAAAAAACGCACCTTTTAATGACTTTAAAATATATCAGTGCTATTCAAACATATCATCGAGAAAATTAAACACAAAAGTTAGAGTTACTATGTTTTAAAGGCATCAGATGATGCTTCTTTTATCAGCATTTATCAGCAGTTGAGGTACATTGTGGTGTTACGTGTCATCATTTAAACTCCTTTACTTTTACTGTTCTCACAAGGAACATGGAAATTTCCATATTCTTTTCCTTAGAACATGCTGATGTCCTTTCCTTTTCAGTGACTCAGAAATGCAAAGGAACATGGAAATTTCCATGTTCCTTCGCGCTACAAAATGCAAAGGAAGATGGAAATTTCCATGTTCCTTCGGGCTACTAAAAGTAAGCCGAGATGTTTTGTAAAAGCCTCGCATTTTCAATTGGCTATAAAAGGAAACGAAACCTAATCACTAGCTCTATTCCTACAAGAGACACCATTCTGCCCGAAGGTACACAATTTTTGAGTCAACGGAAAAAGCGACAAAATATTTTCATTTGCCTTTCTGCAATAGTCTACCTTTTTACTTAACTTATTGACATGCACAAAGCTCTTGTTGTTTCTCATACTTTACATCCACATATACACTGCACATATACATTGGCTGTTTAAAAACATTGCCAGTAAAACAATTTTAATCCCAAATGAAAATCGTTGCAATATATTTTAGTTCTGTTTAAATATCAATAAATAAAAATATTAAATATTTTTAACCTTCGTACATCTTTCCCAAATTTCGATTGATAAGAAAATCGCTATTGTAATGCTATACAAGGCATTGCTACTAAAATACTGTGAATACAAAAAAATAGAAAAATTAACTAAGTAAAAGGGCTCTGTAGTCAAGACAGATTGAATATAAGTAGTTTTGCCACCACCATCCCTCCTCACAATTTCCCCCGTAGCAACCAAATTCGCCTCCTCATTCGCTTAATAAAATCAAGTTGAAGTTTTCCCTCAGTAAAATGAAGACTATTTTGAACAAATACGCTAGATTAACATGAAAACTATTTACATTCACACTCGTGATTCTTATGTTGCTCACGACGTTTATTGATTTAGTGGCTCCTAAAAGAACCCTTAAGTCCTCTATGACTGCAATGTCTAACTCTAAGATTAGACCTACAGGTATTTTCAATCTTTCAACTTCAATAGACCATTAAGCAGCTTTACACATATTACCTATCACGTCTTTACTACATTTACCTATCAAAGGCACATAAATTTTCCAATTCTTGTTGTTTTTTATTAACCTTACGTTCTCGCGCATTAACGAGATGGCTTTAAGAGCCCCTTGATTCACCTTTTGGTATGTATCGGTTTCGTATGGCCTATTGGTAATTTTCCAGTTTTCATCGGGGGAGGAGGGGGGATCGACGGAGTAAGTAAGAGTGTGTCCGGCGCAAAAATCTTAGATACTGAAAGTACGTTTTAGGCCTAATATCCTCCAATAACTCTATTCCATTTACTTGTGTTTAGATGAGCCAAATAAAGCACAAAAAGAAGAGTTCATGTCTGAGATTAAGCAGATGAAGCTGTTGGGTTCACATCCAAATATCGTATCCATGGTTGGATGCTGCACACTTCAGGAGCAAAAGTTCCTGGTGATAGAATACGTTTGAAGCCACAAATGTAATAATTGACCACAAATGTAATAAAGCCCTCAAATGTAATACGAATTGACCACAAATGTAATAAAGCCCTCAAATGTAATACGAATTGACCACAAATGTAATAACGGATTTTACCGTGCGTTCTTCAGTTTGCACAACAGGGTTACCAGCCCTAAGTTGTGAGGACCAGGATTTCGCCAGTCATGCATTATCTTTCTCGGACAACCAAACTTGGATTAACATTATTTTATCTATGTAGTGTGTTGGACGTCATCTGTCATTCACATTGGTGGTCAATCCTTATTACATTTGGGGGCTTTATTGCATTTGTGGTCAATTATTACATTTGTGGCTTCAACATTGAAGCCACAAATGTAATAATTGACCACAAATGCAATGAAGCTCTCAAATGTAATAAGGATTGACCACAAATGTAATAAAGCCCTTCTCTGATTCGCCTTAAAGAAATTGTTAATTCCCCGAAGTGGCATATGGCGTGGCTTAAACTTAATCTAGCACCGGTTTGAGATAATCGGTATTGCCTGGCGCACTTGACAAGCTCACACATCCGTCTTCAGTACCCCTGCCTCAGACTAGTACCGTACCTTGTTTGAACCAAAAGTTTATATTAAATTCGGCGGTGCACACTGCTATTGTTGACGAAGACGTTGAATTTTTTTGTTGTAGGAATGCCATGTTTGCTGTTGAAATTGTTAGTTCAAGCTTCTGACTGAGGGGTGGCGAATGGTACCTTCAAAATCGTGGGTCTCGGAAAATTTTGGTCCGGTCTCGAAATCTCGGCCGTTTTTGTTTGTTTGTTTGTTTTTGTTGTCTCAAAGTCTCATTTGGCTGGAGCTTTCTCTGTCTCGGCGTCTCGGAGTATCGAAAATGTTTAGTTGAGATAATAGCAACTTCAGGTTTGGTCACGAGAATGACAGATAACGCCCAACACACTACATAGACAATTCAGTTTGTCCAAGTTTGGTTATAAGCATGACTGGCGAAATCCTGGTCCTCACAACTTAAGGCTAGTAACTCTGTTGTGCAAACTGAAGAATGCACGGTAAAATGCATTATAATAGTTCATTTCTAAAATATTAAGAAAGAAAAAGAAATAATCTATAAGGGTTTAATCCATTTCAATCCATTTAATCAAGACTTGAGACTTGAACACCTTTAGATTGAAAGAGGTATTATCACCAATGAGGCAAATTATGTCTAGTCCGACTCCCGAGGGAAATAGTTTTGTTTTCTCGAGAATTTCTATGTTTCCCGAGACGAATGACTATATAAATTATATGGCAGATCAAAGGTATTAATAGATCAAACGTCAAAAAGAAATTAGACACATTTCTTGCAGTTCCGTTAAAATGGCCGTGTTTTCACGAGCGATTTTTCAAGTCGCTGAGCGAGTGACAGTCGAAAATCTCGTGAAAACAGTTGCTTGTCCAACTTGCTTGAAGTTAAGCGAGTCGGCGAACTACAATAGAATTCTCATTAAATTTAAGCCACCAAACCAGGTCGCTTAAGCTTGTCGGCAATTAATTTCGGCCAATCTCATTTCGCCAGCGTTCAAACAACAAAGAAGGGTATTGTATTGTCGTTCTTTTGTGTTCTAATTTTCTATTGTTTTAACAAAAAAAAATATATCGCGCATGGTATAAGAAAAATGAATAAAGTTCTGTCCGTGAAAACGCATAAATTTTTTAAGCTGCTTAACGCGGTCAGTAAACAAATCACCTACAGGAATGTTAAGCGAGAAAAACCGCCTCGTGAAAACACAGCCAATGTCTCATGTAATATCAAAATAACATTTTGACACGTGCATTAGAAAGTTTTAACTATTTGCACGTGCGTTAAAATAGTTTAATTTAGCAAAACACTTTGCATGTGCGGTAAAACGTTTAATTAGGGATGGACCATTAGAAAAGTGATGGGGGGGGGGGGTGGGGCAAAAGCAAAAAAAAAAAAATTTCCCCAGTAAATTATTAAGAAAAAAAATATTCCCACGCATTATCGCAAAAAAAAAAATCTGCCCAAGGACAATTAAAAAATAAACTATTAAAAAAAACATATTCCAGCCATCGAGTGAAAAAAAAAAAAGATTTCCACCTTAGGTGGACAAAAAAAAAATTTCTTGCCTCTCCCAAATTTCCAACCCCCCCATCACTTTTCTAATGGTCCATCCCTTAGAAGAACAACATGATTTCCCCACCCGCGTACATTTGTTTTTTCAATAAAGTAAGAATCCACATGGTCATGCACCATTCCTTTGACACCCATGGTACTTCCTCCGGGAATGAGCGGGACACAGCGGGATAAGCACCTCATTTTTACTGGTTTGGCGTACTCTGGTAGGTGTGTGCGTGGGGGGAGGGGGGTGGAAGGAGGTGGGGTAACTGTTGTCACTTAACTTAAAAACGCGCTGATATCATCATGCCACCGCAACTTCACGAACAGTTCACGTGCAAATTCGGGCAATATTCGCGGTTAACAATAGATAAATATATGTAGTCGGCGATAAGCGCGGGAAAACGCGTGCGAGCGAGTCGTGTCACGTCACGATTGGTTTTGGTTTTACTTCTGATTGGTTGAGAAAGTGGCGCGAGATATTTCAGCCAATCACAAAGCGTAGCAATGCAAAACCAAAGCAACCACTTTCGTCACTCAATTGAAAATTGCTCTAAGAGTTAATATATTAATTGCTCTTTCATATTTGTCATGACAAAACTGTGCTAACGAGTACGGTTGCTGAATTTCTAGATCAACAATAATTTAGCCTCAGCTGAGAAATGTTATGCTGACAAAGACGTTTTAAACAATCAAGAGGAGACCAGAGATCAAGTATGTCCTACCTTTGGAAGCTTCTACTTATATTTCTCCAAATCTATTAACTATTTACTATTGTTCTATTTATACGTTTTTGAATTAAAATGAAATTGGTTTCTCTACTCTGCATCAATTATGAATTGTCTGGTTCTCAAACTGTTTCTTTATCTACCTAATACCGCATTCATGATATTTTCCAATCCGTTTTATTTTCTTTACACAGGAAAGCAAAGTTGCTGAGGAGCAGGTCAAGAAAGAACAGACCCAAGCAAACGTGGAATTGGAGCCATTGCAAGATAACAGTGAGGTCAGGAAGGACGTGGCATTGACTTGTGAGAGTCTCCATGAGGTAAACTGGAAGTCATATATACATTACTAAATTCATTCTCTCTGGTTCTCAAGCTGTTTCTTTATCTACCTAAATAGTCCGTGGGCCAGTAGACGACCCCCCCCCTCCCCCCCCCTCGGGGAATTTTGGGGACATATACCGTTTTGAAGGGTGATTCAAATCAGGTTGTTCGCACTTCTCAAGTGGAGGCGTTTGGTCGTACAGCCGCATTCGTTATCAGAGACAAAAAAAAACACAGGACACCCAAATCATTATTTTTGAAAATTATTCTTAAAACCCCCAGAAAAGGCACATAGAACTCTAAACTGCGTATGCTAGCTCAATATGTTATAGTTGAGATGCACACACACCAACGTCTCGCATATAAGCACCCACAGGGCATTTCAACATAACTATACTCAATATACCACCATATACCTACTCATTCTTCTCAATCTGGAAGACACCCACCCTGGAGCCAAAGAACTCCTTTCAAACAATGGTTTCAGTGTCAACCGATCAGAGGTCCCTTCCAGTAGGAACGCAGTAGACATCACAATTGAGCAAACCATCAACAGGCATGCCAAGTCTAGTTCTCGAATCATAGAATTCAGCAGAAATGAGTCTGCGTATTATCGCTGGTACAAGACTAGGCACACCCGGGCGAGTTATTTGCAAGCCACGAAGGCATTGGTTGATATGGATGACCCAGTATCTACAACGCACTAGGAGATGAGACCGTCACAGATTAAGAAGAGTGAAGAAGATGTGGGAATTGTGATAAATGCTATCAAGAACTTTATCAATCTTTTCCAGATAGAAGACCCCGATAACCTCTATTGCATCGCTTTTGGAGCTCCTCTACCAAACGATGTTGAAAACGACCTTCTAACTGCATGTGGGGCAGGGGCTAAAGGGCACGCAGATTTCGTTAAAGAACGCCTGGTTAACAAGAAGACGAGCTTTCAAACGCCGATCAGGAAGCAAGAATTGAAAACTTTTGCTAGTCTGGCAATGTTTACGAAAGTGACTGCAAAGTCCAAGATTGAAGACCAAACAAATTACCGCGGAGAGAAATGTGTTCGGTTAAATGGTGATGCTTGCCCTAGATCATGACATCGACATGCAGAGAGTCCTCAGTTACCCTTTGGGGCCGGTGCCATGGGCGCTCGCCACGGCAGACGGTATTCCCGTGAAGACGGAGAAGGCCAAGCTACTGCATCATCAGCCAGCAAGGAAAACAACAGGTTCAGCGGCCAACCACTGTGGAGATAGCTTACGTTATCGACGGAAATGCAGTGCTGCAAGCAATGGTAGCTATTCCGAGCACTTTCAGGGAGCTTGCAGAACGTGTTTTCGAGCAGCTTCCAAAAAGTGTCCCCACTTTGACTTTGTAACAGATTCATATCACCCCCACTCTATCAAGGGAACCAAACAACATCGAAGAGGAACGTCAACACCCCATCTAGTCAGTGGGCCACTGAAAAAGTACTGCGAGACTGGAAAAAGTTTCTATCGAACGACGAGAACAAGCGACGCAACTCAAGCTTCCTTCTTGAAGAGTGGAAGAAGGACAAATCTACCGGGAAGCTGCACAAACGAAAAGTGATCGGTTTTGCTTGCGAAGAGGATGTGGTTTGTCTTACAAGTGTCAATGGCCGAGAAACAGTGGCAGATAAAGAACGCTGCAAATATCAGTGTCCGGACACCAAGTAGGAGAAGATGATGACGATTAACAGATTCCCGAGTTGGAAAGTATCGTGTATGTGATTTTCATGAAACATAGTGACAGCATTGATGTGATGTCTACTGCGTTCCTACTGGAAGGGACCACTGATCGGTTGACACTGAAGCCATTGTTTGTAAGGAGTTCCTTGGCTCCAGGGTGGATGTCTTCCAGATTGAGAAGAATGAGTAGGTAGACTGTGGTATATCGAGCATAATAATTATTGTGTTGAAATGCCCTGTTGGTGCTTATATGCGAGACTTTGGTGTGTGTACATATGATCTCGACTATAACATATTGAGCTAGGATACGCATTTTAGAGTTTTATGCGTCTTTTCTGGGCGGTTTAAGAGTAATTTTCAAAAATAACGACTTGGGCACCCTATGTTTTTTTTTTGTCTCAGATAAAGAGATCTAAAGAATGCGGCCGTACGGCCAAACGCCTTCACTTGAGAAGTGCGAACAACCTGATTAGCTGAACAACCTGATAGATCCTCGGGCTACGCTTCAAAACGGTATATGTCCCCAAAATTCCCTGAGGGGGGGGGGGGTGGGGGTTTAGGGTTTCGTCTACTGGCCCACGAACTAAAAGGCCCGTTTACACAGGCGATTTTTTGTGCAATTTTTGTCGCACTTGTCATGCAATTTTTGTCGCGCGCTAGTTGCATCTTCAAATCGCATGTGTACTGACGGGCGACTATTTCAGTGCGATTTGGGCGCGACTTGTCGCGCAATGTCGCAGAGGTTTCGAACATGTTCGAAACCTGATGCAACTTGGCGGCGATTTTGGGAAATCACAGCAAATCAAAGCAAATGTCGCACCCGAATCGCACAGGAAATTGCTGCTAGTTTACACTTGCGGCAAACGTTGCATTGGAGAGCACGACAAAAATCGCATCAAAAATCGCGTGTGTAAATAAACGGGCCTTAATACCGCATTCATGATATTTTTCTAGGCAGGAAAACGCTGGCGACTGATGGAATGACAGCAAATCCGTTTTTTCCTTTTTTACACAGGAAAGCAAAGTTGCTGAGGAGCAGGTCAAGAAAGAACAGACCCAAGCAAACGTGGAATTGGAGCCATTGCAAGATAACAGTGACGTTTGGCAGGACGTGACATTGACTTGTGAGAATCTCACTGAGGTAAGAAGGAAGTGCATATACATTACTAAATTCGTCTATTTCAGTTTACTTTTTAACGGTTTTGGCTTTTTGCGAATGACTTCTCGTTAACATTTATTGTTAATATTTCCATTTTTATATAATATGGAAATGAAAACAAAACCATTTTGCTCCCGTTGTGAAACATGTATAAATGTCATTTAATTATTTAGGAAGAAAGCGGCGCTGCTAACAAAGAAGTTGAGGGAGATGAACTTACTGCGGGTCAAACTTCAGTGAATATTGTGTTGTCGCCGCCACAAGACAACAAAGATGTCTTTCTTGAAATGACTTCGTCGACTAGTAAAGTAAGAAGAGAATTAAAAAACTTTTAATTTTAAATTAACATTTAATACCTGGTTACAAGTTTACCTTATAACTGAACCATGCAGGCCATAACATTTATTTCCATATTTCTCAACCATATTTTGGTAGTTAATTTGTAACTGTAGTTATAACTTAGTTAGCTATATAGTTTTGTGTAAGTGTTTCAGTTATTAATAGTATGTTTATTATTATTATTGCTTCTGTAGCTCATGTTTTGAGCAATATTTCTTGAATGTTAAATGCAACTTTTATATTTACTTTCTTTTCTTTTTATGTCTATTTTTAGGATGAGGGGTTCAAAAACACCTTTGACAAAGAATTGTTAACCATCCCATCGACATCACAGGGAAACAGTCGAACTGCCGCCATGTTGCTTTCAACCGAAAGTCTTGATGAGTATGATACTGAAGAAGAGGAGGACTTTTCCACTCAACAGCTTTTCCAATTTGCTTGGCAAATAGCAAAAGGAATGGTAATTATAATAATTATACATATAACAATGATCCTTATTTTTGCGTAGCACTAGGGGCACTAAACATAACAATGTGTATAATTGCAGCCAGAATTGACTTGAACTTTGGCCAGTACATGCATACATAATGTTTATTACTGTGAATGTCAAGAAGTTTTGGACAGTTGAATTCAAATTGATGCCAAATTGAATTTTCTTACATGCCAAAAGCCTCGCCCGTCGAGTTGAATGTCAATATTATAATTACATATATTTATCTAGCTGAATTTTTAAAAACCGTGTCTCCCTGAGTAAGCGTCTGGGAGCGTGTTTCGCCTTGGTTTTTTTTTTTTTTGCCTTTCAAAAACTAAAGTCTACAACATAGAAACAAAAGACCGTTGCTAGTCTTTTTTTTTTCTCTCGCTCTCAAGTTCCTTTACCTTTTCTCCCTCTTTTCTGTGATTTTCGGACTGTTCGGGGTCAGAGAAACCTCTGTTCGAGCTACAGTTGTAAGTGAAATTGCTGTAATTGTCATGGATTACGTTTTAAAAATTCAGCTATGTTCTTAGTTATTTAATATGTGATAATTGACATTTTTAGCGGAGCTCTGCGGGACGAAGGCCCGCGCGGAGCCCCATACTCATAGAACTAAACCCATGCCCGTCATTTTTCACGGTCGTGGCTAGCGGAATGTTTCGCGGGCGCGTGTGTGCCCGCCCGCCGGTGTACGTGTACATGTTGGCAAAACATGCGCGTATGACGCCACATAACATCCGAGATGTTTGTTTTCATTTCGGATTTCACAACCAACGAAGCGGAGATTTAAAGAATTTCCAAGCAAGCGAGGGACTTAAAAAAAGTAAAACAGATTACATTTTTCGATGGGAATTTATGTTGATATCAATCTGTGATTGACTTTTTCTTTGTGCTCTCGTTAATTTTGGAGAATTGTTTATAAAACGTGCTTAAATTCAGTTTCTTTGATTTCTTGAATTTCATCGAAGACAGCTTGGCCTCGATGCGCTATAAATGGTACGCGTTTTGCTTTTAAACATAAACTTATTGAGATTTGAATAAAATTTTTCGAAAGAAGATTGTGTTGTGCAATTTTATGTGTTCGTTCAATCATTACATAGGTTGTTTGTGTATTTTTTGCAATTTCGATTTCCAAATCAGTTTCTCGGACAATTTTTGATAAGTGACAGGTGTATTTATTCGGAAATTAGTCATAATAGTTATTCTAGACTCAGAAAAAGTTGTTTTGGTGAACTTTTGTACCGTTTTAATGTACTGTGCAGACGGTCGCGTAATTCTGTTTTTGAGAATAGCCGGGTCGTCAATCTTAATTCTTGTGCTTCCGACCCTTCACCTTAGTTAAGCTTTCCATCGGCTTTCTGTTCAGGGAGCGACGCTGCTAGGCTCAGCCTATGTATCTATATTATTCCTTTAGAATCATCTCGCTGAAAACGATTTTGTTCATCGAGACCTCGCAGCTCGTAATATCCTGGTTGGCCGTGATAATCGAGTAAAGGTGTCAGACTTTGGGTTGATGCGTCAAATCTATGAAGATGTGTACAGATCAGAGAAGACGAGAAAGCTTCCTGTGAAATGGATGTCCCCAGAATCACTTTATCAAGGTGTTTTTACCATCAAGAGTGATGTGTGAGTAGAAATCGTCTCTGTTGATCGTGCCACATTATATAACCTTTGAAAAAATGACAGACTCAGACAGAATTTCGGTTAAAATGGTGCCATTTGTATCAAGATAAAGGTTGCCCCCAACCTCCAGACAGACACTCGATTAACTGCCTCCACCCCAGTAGCCGTTTTGATGATAAAGAGTGGGAAAACATGGAGCGAGGAGCACGATGGGAAGAAAGCAAAAATCCCACAATTCCACCAGCACCGCTCTCGACCAGGAAGCGAGGCCCTGGGTCTAGGTTTCACTCGAGATATTCTGGTCATTAACTGGCTTTGTATTTCTTTCACAGCTGGGCATACGGTGTTCTTCTCTGGGAAATGGCTACCTTAGGTACGTAAACCAGTTGCGTTTATTATAACTATCGCTCTGTACATTTGTTTATTGTCTTTTTGTCTTTTCTAACATGATTATGGTGGTTCAGTTAAAAATTAAAACTGCCTCACAAAAATAGTAATGCATCGGCTTTGATACATTATTGCCTTGAAAGCAATGGTTTGTGTAAACAACCCCGTTTGTACTAAAGTTCCCTCTATAAACTTTTTTACAACCTTTATAGGCCATTTGCACGATGACGTCATATGACTACAACTACCAGAATCCTTCAGTTTTTTGTTTTGTAGTGCAAATTAGGGCTATTGTTATCTAAACCGCACTGGGATTACAAAATTTAAATAAGAAAGGAAAAACGAAAGGGATTCTGGTAGTTGTAGTCAAATGACGCCATCGTGCAAATGGCCTATTGATGAGTTCATTTTATCAATGTCCCTGCCTGGAGGGCTGATTAGGGGGGGGGAGGGTAGTGGGGAAGAGGGGGTAGTGGGGGTGGGGTGGGGTGGTGGGGGAAGGCTGTTGCAGCGGCGAAAACACATTTTCAGATATTGCAACTCTGACGGGAATGATTTGAAAACTACCGGAGAGTAAAATTGAAGTTGGTCTTTGACCTTTTTGCTCTGAGTCGGGTATTATTATTTTTTTTAGTGGAGTTATGACGTTTATATGCAATTAAAACTAAGAAAAGAAAAGTAATCTTAAAGAGAAACTTCATTGGAGAAAGGTTTCACGCACCTATTAATCTGAAAATTGGGGGAGGTGGTCAGATTCTGATACGGTAATATAATTTTTATTTTCAAAATTGTTACTGCCCCTGGACCCAAAATATTCCAAGGTGCCTCACCACACCCCACTGCCACCTTTTATCGTTTCATTCCCGCTCGTCACCGTTTAATTCAATTACTAATGCAGTTAAAAATCGAAGAAGGGAAGCCTGTTAAAGATAAGTTATTATCTGGTATGTTGTTTTTATCGCCTCAGTATCGCCTTATTTTTTGCGCAATTCAGGAGGTGTGCCATACCCCTTGCTGACCAATACAGAGCTGTATCAACTGATGAACACTGGTTATCGCATGGAAAGGCCGGACATGTGCTGCGATGACGTGTAAGTTCCTTATTTAGCAATGTAAGTAAAATTAGCTTAAATCGCTTTATCCAGCGTTGTATTGACGATTAAGGGGGCAGTGCCCCGTCTGATATATCGTGTGTGATATATCGTCTGATATATCGTGTGTGATATATCGTCTGATATATCGTGTGTGATATATCGTCTGATATATCGTGTGTGATATATATATCGTCTGATATATCGTGTGTGATATATCGTCTGATATATCGTGTGTGATATATCGCCTGATGTATCGTGTGTGATATATCGTCTGATATATCGTGTTTCATGATTTAAGTTGCTTTATTATCTTGAAATAGGAAAAAAACATCACCAAAAGTGATGAAAGCAAAACAAATATAAAACTAAAGAGACAAAATAACGACTAAAAAAGTCAAAATTCCACAAGAATGGTAATTTTGATTTCTTGACCGCCTGTCACGAAATCAAAATTGATGAACTGTTATCCACTTCCATCCTTGCAATCCTGCTTTTTATCTCCAAACTCAGTACCGCGTCTGTTTTACTCTACAGAACATTTGTATCCAATTTAGTTGTATATTTGGTGGCATTTGGCGTTATACCATGGAAAAATGATAGTGAATTTTGTTACTTGAGGCCACGAAACCAAGAAAATGAAAAGTCTGCAAAGGAACACGGTTGCTGATATATGAAAACGTTCCGTTAAATTTTCAATGGAATGTTCTCGCTGTAGAATTCATCTGAACAGTTTTCATTTGTTTTCATTTCTTTATCCATTGTAGACATGAACTGATAAGGGAATATAGAGCTTATTGAACCGGTTGTTATTTTTATTTCAAACTTTTTCATCAATAACAGACATGAACTGATGACTCAATGCTGGAGGGAGGACCCATGTACTCGCCCCAGTTTCCTGCAACTGGTTGAAAAACTGGAGGTGATATTGCAGAAGGATGCACCGTACCTTGACCTGGGAAAGCACGATGAATCCCGTCCGTACTACAACGTGCCTCCTGGAACTAGCACTGCTGACGAAAGCAAATAGAACGGACTGAATGCCAAAACTTGTAATACGAATTAAACAGAGCATGGGAAATTGCTTAAAGTAATTATGATAACGCGACCTCGTTTGTAGGAACATTGAATACAGAAGAGTGATTAACGGTTGTTGTTTAGTAAAAATCCAGGTCAAAGAAATAACGCAACAAAATTAAAAACCTTAATATATTGCTGACAAGAGTAATGGATGAAACGTGCTTGTTTCAATAGAAAATTTAGCAGTTTATAGTTCCTGTTAAAATATTCGCCACTTGCAAACAAGGGCTGAAACAATGCAGTGGAAATTTACCAGATAAACAGGATAAGCAGTCATAGGTCCTAATGTAAAACTACTTTTTATGCTAGGCTTGAGTAAACTACGCATGCATACCGGTTTTTAAAATTCAACCAAAGTTATAGCCTTTGTTGATCCAATATGATGGTAATGACAGAAATTCTTACACATTTTATTAACAGGAAATAGGTAATTATTATACTCTTCTGGTACATGCTATTATTAAATTAATGAGATGATCATAATAAATAAATCGCTTACTAGTACAAAATATCCCGAGAAGCCGCGGTATTTATCATGTTGTGTAAAAAATGTTGGTAAATATAACAATCAAAATAAAGACAATTTAAAAGAAAGAAAACTTGCTTGGCAGAGATTTGAGCCTACAAACCCCCGACTTGTTAGCTTAAGTAGTGAAATTACCGTACAATCTCGATGACTATAACTCCGTATAACTCCAACCCTGTTCAGGTTTCCCCGCCTCACTTTGTTATGAGAGTTACCCCAGTCTCATCCGAGAGTTGCTTGGCCCTCACATTCTGAAAAAAACAATTTGTTCACTTAATGCATAACAAATTATCTTAAAATAGGAAGAGAAAATGAAAGAAAAGAAATATTAACTGAAGCATGGATAATAAAGAGACTGGATTGGAAACTATGATCACGTGGGGGTATTTCAAGAGCGGTGATTGGCTGCTTTTTCATTTCAAGATGGTGGAACCTAGTGGAACTTAGTCTCTTTATTATCCATGACTGAAGAGATTAATAACGGCTAAAGAAGTCAAATTTCCATAAGAATGGCTATTTTGATTTCTTGACAGCCTGCATGTCACAAATTTAAATAAATTTTGATGAACTGTGATCCACTTCCATCCTTGCAATCCTGCACTTCATCTTCAGTTTACTCTATAGAATCTTTTTATCCAATTAAGTTGTATATATTTGGTGGCATTTGGCGATATAACATGGAAATAAGGAAAACAAAATTTATTATTTCAGCGGGGACAGTGTCCCTTTAAGTCACATTTATTTTTGCGAAGTGCTCATTAATCGGCAAGAGCAGACGGCTTTTCCCAAAGTGACATGAACTGAGTACTTTGAATTGTCCTAATCGACTGTCGAAGAAAGCTATCGAGAAGTGTTTTGTCACCGGTAAAGCGCGGGAAAACAGGGAGTCTGGGGCATTGTGGGATTCAAAACGCCATTGGTTTGCACATGGTGTCATAAACATTTCAAAAAATCTAAACTATGCATCATACAAAGCTGTTTCTAACAAGGTATGCGGGTACCAGTGTTACAATCGTTCACAAAATGTTTCAGGTTTTAACGATGTTTTGCTTCCGATTTGTAAAGGTTTTCAATGTATCACGCAATTTGGCACGCTATTTCAGATAACCCGTGAAAATATAAAAAATTGAGCCTGAGTTGAAAGTTATTTTTGCAATACAGATATATGCTTATAAGCCGATTCAATGGAACATATAGCGAATCCAATATTTTGTGATGAGAGTTTTGGTGTAATTAGTGTATGTTATCGCATGGGCCCGAGTAAGATTTCTACTGCTTCTGAAAACAAAAGTAATATTAATCCTTAATTTTACGAGGGAACAGGCGATTACTTGTTTATAATGTAGAGAGCAAAATTATAGGAAAACCTTTCAGACTTTTCAAGAGTCACTCAGACTTGAAACTAATATACGCGAAGTGAACAATTTTCATTTTAATTAATTTTAATTAATACTCTCTCGCAAACTGACAAGAAACCTTTTCAACTCACTGTTGTTAAATAAATTTCTAATGTCAAAATCAAAGATACATTTGGCTGTTATGTACATCTAACGAATATAACCTAATTTATCGATAAAAGACACTTTACGACAAAAACAAAGCAAATTTTATTTAAGCGTACCCGTGTTGTGAAGTTTTTGCCGCTTTGATAACAACAACAAATGGCGAGTTCAAACTAACTTGTACGTTTGGCGAATTAAAATTGCTTTCTTTTACTTCTTTTAGCCTTATTCTTTCTCATGTTAAACGTATATTGTCCCTTTCAGCAAAATCGATCTGTCAAATTTTTTTTACTTTAGGTCCACAGAAATCCGCATATATTTAGTGAAGGGATGGAACTAAAACCTTTTGTCGCCATGAATGAATTTCTTCAAGGTCTTCAACGTCGCAAACTGGCCTGCAGGCGCCTAGTTTATCCAAGCTAGATTTAACACAAATACTCACTTTTATAAATGGTATTTTAAAGTACCAAAGTTTTTGAATAAGTTCCAAACGTTTCGGGCTTTGCCCCTCTTCAGTGGAAATATGTTCGTTGAGAAATACGCCACGACATCTAAAGTTTAAAATGATTGTCTCTTGCATGCGCGCGCGCGACCTTCAGAAGAAACGAAAGTCAGAATTTAGGCCGCGCGGTTGACAGGTACCAAGTTGGAAAATAAGGCGCATCTCCTGCCGTTTCCTTTGCTCGTTTCCACCGCATAGCTTGACGCCGCAAACCAGCATGTCATCCGCGGAGTGTCCATTGGAACTGAAGTGCTCTGTGACTGGAAAACCGGGTGCACTCTTGGTAATACTCCTGAGATGTTCGCCAAACCGTTCCCTAAGAGTGCGCCCAGTTTCGCCGATGTAAATGGCAGGGCAGCGACGGCAGGAGATGCAGTATAGAGGTTTTGCACGGCAGCCATGTTGCATGGCAGGAACAATGAAAATGTTTTGCATTAGAAAGAACATTCTTTCCCATGGGGAAAAGACTCTATTGCTCCTGCCATGCAACATGGCTGCCGTGCAAAACCTCTATATAAGGCCAGATGACAGACAGGTAAAGGACTCTCTGATGGTGAAGGAGCCTTTTGGAGCCAGTAGAGTAGTGTCATATGAGATGTGGTCACAGGTACGGCAGCGGGGGTGTCGACAAGGAGCAGAACCTGCGGGCGAAGTAGCTTGATTTGTGTCGGACGTGTGGACCAAGACGTTTCGTAGGTTTTGATCTCGGCGATAAGCGATCATTGGTGGCTGAGGAAATATTTCCTTGGTTTCAGGGTCGTTCGATATGATGCTGATTTGTTGAGCAAAATCCGTTTGATTCTGTTGTTCAGACGATGGTAAGTAAGAACCAAAGGGATCCTGCTCTCCTTTTCATCGGCCAAGGTGTTCCGTTTGAGGGCGTCGGTCTGTGTGACATGTCGAATTTCCTGAAGATCATGTTGGAGAGTGTGTGCATTGTAACCACGCCTTTCAAAGAAAGAGGCCATTTCGTGTGCTCTTGCTAGAAAGTCGGCGTCGTCAGAGCAGAGGCGTCCAAGTGCCACACAAATAATCACTTCCTGTTTGGCGTAAAATGCTATCATTCACCTATAGAATGCCTTTCTTACGGGTATCATCCGACTCATCCGATTTCCTTCCTTTTTTATATCAAAATCTTCGGCAAAACATGCGAGCGCTACGTTTGTAAATTTTCTTCAAAATCCCCCCAAGCCAACTGAATGCAACGAGAACGATGCGCTCAACCAATCACGAGTGAGAAAGTTTGCTCGCAATTAAGGAAAATTGCCCTCTTTATCAGCAAGTCGGCATTCAGTAATTTTTCCCTCCATGTTATAAAATTAGTTGTTAACCCCGTGGGGAATCCCAGTGTGAACTTTGTCCAGCCCAAAGAACGATCTTCTTAGAGAATTGCATATTAAGAACTGTAGGCATATTCTTTACGACAGTAATTACCAACACCACTTTTATTTTTTTCATCCGATCTGACTTAGCATTCACGGTTACAACACAAGCTGACTTTATATCGAGCGAATGTTATTACAAATATCTATGGATAGATAAGTTTTCACATTTGTAAAAACAAATTAGTTACTTAAACGTAGTTCCTTCATCCTAATTTCTACTGTATTACTAAACATACTAGTGGTTTTGACAGCTTCAGGACGGTACTTGCTGCCTCAAAGGGGCTTCTCGCAAACACCAATGGCGTTATAGTGACAATAGATGTCATTCCACGTTCCTTTTTCGTCTCCAGATGCTGATCCAAATAAGTGGACACAATTCTCGGCCCCTCCACCGGTTGTCCGGTTGCCCAGGCCTCCATTTCGAATCATCTTTCTAGAGTGGGGTGCCGTCAATCCAGTAGAACTTCGAGTCCGAAAGCCTACGCTGGAGCCCAATCCACGCACCAGTGCGATGGGGTACATTCTTTGGTATCAGGTTGGAAACGAAGTCATTTTCAGCAGTCGATGTGATCATGGGGAGGTCTCCTCCCATATTGTGGCATGTTCTTCTAGCATCTGCCTGTTTCTGTCTCAGAGTATCATCTACGTAATAACATGAATCTCCATGTCTGATCCAACCAACTGGACAAGCTGAACAAGAAAGAACAAGCCAAGAAAATTGATCACAAGAAGGATTAGATGACGAAGGAACCTTTAGTTTGCTATATATTTTTATACATGGCTATGTTCATGATGGCAAACGAGGGGTTCTGTGATTTTTCTTTCTCGGCCATTCTCCTTCCCAATTTTCCTTCTTCAGTATCGTAAAAAGACTGAGTACTAGGCTCCACTATTTCACCTAATGTCAACTGACAAATTCTTCTTACTGGTATCCTAACATTCTTTAAAGTACTAGTTAAGAGAAGTTGTTTTAAACAAGGCAGTTTATCTTTGATGATTATTTCAGTCCTGATCAATTCTCGTGATCTGTTTGCTTGACTAATCACAAGCCTGGATAAATTTAATGCTGAACAATATTGGGACTTATGTCTAATGATATGTCAGTTGGAAGTTCGTATAACAATGAAAAATCGGTGTTTTGCTCCAATTTTTGCTGCATTTAAAGGACAAAACATCATCAACAATTTACCTCATTTGTTCTGTGTAATTGAGCAATTGAGTTAAATTTATTGAGCAACAAAGTAAGAAATTGTACAAGGATTATTAGTTTTATCCCAATGCTCCAATCTAAGCAAATACAAGTAACAAAACATTAGTTTGTATGATATGGATCCAATTGGGCCTTTTCTGCGATTCATACGAAAAATGCAAGTGACACACTCAAACACTAACCGCGCGGTCTGGCCAGTACCTTAATAATTTTTAATTACCATTAACTATCTATTTCCGAGGTTTTCTACTTACTTGCGCAAATCAGTTCAATCTCTCTGGCCACTTCGGGTAATTTCGTAACCTTTTGCTGTACTCCGTCAGGGCATGAGCAAGCTGCAAACAATATTTTAAGCAAATGAGTACGACAAACTTTGTTACCTTTAGTACTGACATTCAAGATATTTGCCAGCTTTGCGATTGAGCTATTCAGAATAACCATTACAGTTTTCCTCTTTGCCGAGAAATGGTGTCGTTAGAGAAATGGAGAACATATGAACAAGATATTTCTGAAAACTAGCAGTCACATTTGCTGTCATTTTAAGCAAAATCACTTTTTTGATTTCATCTCGCTATGTAAAGCAGAGAGCTAGGACGCTTTTCACAGACAAAGTATGCATGGAAAACAAAAAAATAATTGCACGCTTTCTAACACAGCTACATCCCGCAAATTTAATGAGTAAAATCATAGTATCGTGGGTTCTCAATTCACAAATATTAGAAAATTTAAATTTTGGCGAAATTATTTGACACTAGATTCCCACACAAACACTGTATTTCATTGAGGCGGCATATTTGTCGTGATTACCCATGATCCCCCAATAATCGCGAAGTCCTCTCTTGTCCTGAAGAAATAAGACAAGAACTCTCCAATACCAATGAGGGTAAAAATCCATAGGCACTACAAAATGGTTCAATCATGCTATCAACTGATGCATCTTTTCTCTTTGTTTGCTCTATTTTTGATTACATCAATCAGTCATTACCTTCACGTTTGACAGGCAGATTCGCCAATAAACATTTTTTTCTTGTCAGACATCGTCGATTCTGTCGAAATAAAAGAAATTCATGCATGGTTTGCATTCAAAATGTAAATGATTGATAAAACGATTTTTTTGTTTTAATATAATTTTTAGTGATCAGAAGAATCTGCCGCCATTCCTTACTGCTAATAAACTATTAGTCGGTAGTTTTCCGTCAAGCTGGAAAGCATTTAAAATATGGACAAATGGACAAGTTTGTAACCAGGTGGACTCAAAACAAGATAAATAAAAACGTTACTCTGGTTAATACATTTCGTTATAAGACAATGAATGACAAGACAATGGCAGGTTATAACTATTTTTCTAGGAAACGAGTTCTATATGAAATTTAAGGAAGTGACTGTTATGGGTGCTAAGTTGGATGACACTATCATAGATACCTGATTCGCAGGTGTTTCGTTTACAAAACAAAATCAGTTATTCATAGTTTGCTTTGTTGATTTTAATTGCTAAAAACAAAACTTTACATTTCGGAAAAAATTGTCCAAATCGTTATCCAACTTACTAAGGTCACCTAAACTAAAAATAGTCGATTTCAGTAATCGTTGTTGCCAGTCCAATGCTATTAATTATTGCATAAACATTCATTTCCCTTGTTTCCGGCATAAATTTCAGATGACTGCCTGCATTCATCGAGATGCCTCAATGCCTCAATAAGTCAAAATGATTGTATTATATTTTTATTATTTTGCTTTGTACATATGTATATATTTGTTACTTTAGTTATTTGTTTATTTTCTTGTAACTGAAAAACCCTTGTAGGGAGTTTACAACAAAGTATGTAAAGTATGTAAAGTAGGCCATTGCCGTCACTGCATTTCAAAATAGAATCCACCTCCTCCAAAATTTAAAAGTAAACTAATGTGCTATTACAAACTTATGCTTGGGAGGAGAACAACGTTGCCTATCCATTATTGTCAGAGTTAGTGCAATTAACAATAGAATCCGCTTTCATGAAAAAGGAATTATAACATGCCATTCCAAACTTATGCTCGGGAGCAGAACATCTTAACTAAATATAATGTTTGTGTCTTGGGTCCAAGGCTGACAGAGCGTAAATCAAATAACTAGTATTTTCGTCCGCCAGAGTATAGATAACAGAACAACAATCCTTTAGAATTTCTGTTTCTCTTGTTTAGCATGAATCACGTCCATAGCACATATGACATTCTGAGAAGCCCAGGGTACCTGCATCCCTTTTCTTCTCATACAAAAAAAGCAACAATAGTATATAACGTTCCTTGTCATACTACATAGCCTTTTTGAGGACAAATACACGAAAAATTAAATCACGATTATACACTTTGTAGTCCAGGTACATTGCTCAAATTTTAACACACTAATCTTTTATCTAGCATCGAAAGTTTACCATTATACATTTTTCAGATGTCTAATACGATGAAAATTAAATTAAATTAGAGCCTGTTTTTCGCTCATTTTCCTGTTTATATGAGAAAAAAAATTTTCTCCAATCTTCTTCTCATGATCTTCGCGGCAATTACATTCTGTCACTTAGTAAACCTAGAACAACTAGCTATCGCCTTAATTCGTTTTCTTATTTTTCAGCTAAACTATGGAATGTGCTGCCTGACTTTATCCGCACTAGTGTGTTTGAAGACTTTAGAAGAAAAATTCAATGTTGTAACTTTGTGTAGTCCATGTCTCGCTTAGCTATATGAATTTGTTTTCTTAAATGATATAAATTTATTTGTAAACACTATACAGTTTTAACTTTTACTTTCTCGAAAATATTAGCTTCTGTAATCTACTCTAAAATTCGAGAGAAAATAAAGCTTATGTATGTATGTATGACTTGTACTCAACTTTCGTGTTTAACAGTAGCGCACGTAAATGTCCAATAGAAATTAATAAGCTTTGCCGTTGGCCAATTTTGTAGAAGAGCTACAATAACAGGCTTCATTGAACAAGCTTGTTTGGTCCGCATTGTGAAATCTTTATTTATTATTATTTTTTTTTTCTTCTTTCTTTCTTTCTTTCTTTTTCTTTTCTTTTTTTTTTATTTTTCTGGGGAGGTGGTGGGGATCTTTGTCAAATTCTTTCTTTCTCTAAAGTTTATAGATCGAGCCTAAAGTTGTTTGGCAATAAGACATGAAAGGGTTGTTATAAATTTGTTTCATGCGAATATGGGCATTTGTGCATCGCATCTGACTAAACTGTTACTCTGGTTAAACCTTTCTTGAAATATAAAGATATCCTTTAAGAATCTGATGTTTCGACCTTATCTTTACCAGCCGTTTTCAGGGAAAGTGATGCAGAAATTTATGATAAGCACGGTTTATATGGGAGGAATTATGAAATAGCCACAGGATAATGGGCTCACCTAATTAAAGGTTTATTTTTAGAACAATTGCACTTAGTGGTTGCACATTTTGTCAGCGCCCAGTCCCTAGGCGTTCTTCCTTTCACTGGCGAGCGCAAATCATGAATTGGCGACAAAAACGGAGAGAGTGAGAAGGAAAGGCCTGGGTACTAGCTACTACCCTGACTCCCTCTAAACGAGACACCTTCTACGTCGTGATCTTCGACCGTTTTTAGGAGATTTAACAACTATTCACCTCAGTGTAGGTGGTTAGTGGTGGATATTTACCGAGCCGTGAAACCTCGCCGCTTCACGGCTCGGTAAATATCCACCACTACCCACCTCCACTTTGGTGAATAGTTGTTAAATATGAATACATAAAATCATATATATCACATTTATCCGCAGTTCATATATATGATCTTCATATATTCATATTCATATATATTCACTATTATCGGGTATATTACGAACTCACAATATTTGACCATCTATCCATCTGGCTTGATAGCTCAGTGGATAGAGCATTGCACTGGTATTGCAAGTTCATGGGTTAGATGCCATTCAAGGTTTAATTTTTTTTTTCAGGTTGCTTTTTTCAACTGCTTAAGTTGATAGCACACTGCAAAGATCACAAATTTCACTCATTATAATTATTTCTTGGTAACTAGCTACTGACAGTCATTCAAAACTATAATGCTGGAATGCTGGATAAAAGTCTTTGGACAAATTCTAATTTTGTTATCTATATACACGCTGCACGAAAGAAAGACCACTGCCCCCCAACCCCCACAATCTACAATGTTGCGGCTAAATGTTTGATTTATGCCTAAAACAAGAGGCTTCAAGCAGCCTATACTCATGCGCATGCGTAAGAAAATTTTATGATATATTTTAAACATGAGAAGAAGATGTCCGACATGGAGAAGAGTTACTCCTTTCATTCAGTCCTCATTCCTGCAAACCACGTTGTTTACTATTGAATGTTTTGTAAATGAAGGCTGTACCACAATGAAGCCAGTGATTCTTCTAAGTCATATATACCTAACATGAACATTAGTAATGTAAGTAGAGTTGTAGGAGTAGTAGCAGTAACGCTGTTTTACCAGAAGTGAGAGTAGCCGGAAGTCAATAAACAGGAAGTGTAAATGACAAAGCTATGAACCGGAAGAGCACAATATAAAATATTGCGTGCATAAATTTGCATGCAAAATCGTGACAAAAACTAATAATAATAAAAATAATAATAAAAAAAGAAAAATGGAGCCAGAACCTTACCTCATGCTGCTTCATGCATGAGTAATTATTACAAGGCAAAATGTAAACAATGCTGTCAGAAAAGATTCTTCTATGACTGACACTACATTATTCTATACAAAGTTCTATAAAATTGTGACCAACCACGTTAAAACTTGCTGTTCCCTACAGTTATGATTATAAATAATTTAAAATACAACAATTATCTAACTTATTTCAGAGAATAAAAATGAATGGACTTGTGTAACCTTGGTTAAAACTTGTGAATAAATATCAATTCTGCAAAATAAACTCCTTTTCAGATCTAGAGTTAAAGCCCGAGACACCTTTCTATACTGTTACAGCACTACAGTCAAACACGGGGGGTGACAACTCTAAGAAGGCCTGTTTCGGTAGAAAAGCAAAATTCTTCCGGGAATCTGAAGATTTTGCCGGGAATCAGGAGACTCGAAAAATTTTCGGGGAAACATGAGATAATGTTGTTAAAATTTCGGGAAGTTTGAAATTTTTGCAAGAATGTCTCCAAAAAAATCGGGAAGATATTCCAAATTTTCGGGACAACTTTCAGTTCCACACAGTATTGCTCAAACAGCGTTTGTTAGAGTTGTCACCCCCCATAGTCGAACCTCTATTAAGCAGTCACCCTTGGGTAATAACCAACTGACCGCTTAATAGAGGTGACTGCTGAGAGTGATTTTACTTAGACCGTGAAACAGTATCTAGCAATTAATCAAAATTAGCCAAAATTAGTAAAAGGTACCTTATTACATGAAATTTTGGCGACACGTTAATTTAACGATTTTGAAAAATCCATATTTAGCGGCACTTTAATTTAGCGATTTTTCGTAAACTTTGGAACATAAGTCACTTAATTTTCGCGATTTCACGAACTGAAACTTTGGCGAATTTATTCAAAACTAGAACTAGAACATTTATATGATAAAATCATAAACATCAATAGCTTCATTTAAATCACTTTAATGCGATAAAAACAAAATCATACAAAGTTCTGAAACTTAATTTTGAACGAAACAAACGAAACTGCAACTGTATTATGTCATATTTTAATGCCGTCCTCACACATATTTACATTTTCACACAGTCAATGCTCCTTTTACTGTGCACGTGACATCTGATACACATCATAATCGACCGTCAAACAGCATGAAACTGACCAGGTGGCGGAATTTCATATTGTACTCACTTTAATTTAGCGATGATTTAAATTTAGTGACACTTAATTTTGGTGCATTTTAATTTAGCGATTTTTAGAAAAATCGCTAAATTCGCTAAATTTAAGTGTCGCCAAAATTTCATGTAATAAGGTAAACAAAAGAAAACAATGGAAATATTAGTGTCTAATAGTGCCTAATAACTTAGTAACTATTTCACGGTTTAAAGAAAATCACTCTAAAAGAGGTCAAGTTTATAGTAAATATGGGGAGTGATTTAATCTTGGGGATTTATTAATTGACCGCTTAATACTGGGTGACTGCTTAATACAGGGTTGCTTAATAGAGGTTTGACTGTAGTAGAGTAAATGTCCGTAATAGAAAGGTGTCTATATATATTATGGAGGTGAAAAGTTCATAAGGAGTGGTTTGACTGTAGTCCACAAAAGTTTGCAAATTAAATGTGATCATACTTTTGCAAAATCCTGTAATAATTTGTAGCTTTTGAGAAAGACAATACAGACAACCTTCTGTAAAAGTCAATTTGATGGGCACAAAGTGGCTGTAATCACCACAGGATATCAAGAAAAATAATTGTACAAGGCAGGGTTTTCCTTATCAGGCGGTAACCGGTAAAATTGAAGCAGCACTTATTACCGTCCGTAACCGCTTGCCCCTGGAAAATTTTCAAGACACACAGTTTTCCCTTTACCGCTTAGCAAAAATCCCTTACCTGCTGAGCTAAAATTTAGGGAGAACACTGCAAGGAAGGGGCAGCAATGCATTCTTTCTTCTGAATGAAGTTATCTATTTATAATATTTATAACATCATTTAACTTAATGTTACAAAACTTAATGCTCAAGTTTGTAACATCTTGCTAATTAAGAGGTGGTCTTTGTAGCAGTATCAATAGCTTTTCTGTTCAAGCCAAAATTAAAAATGTACAAAACAGCATATGGTAAATTAGCATTACCACATGCAGTACCATTACCACCCATTTTTTACACTATTTTGAAGTAGCAGTCCAAATACCTAGGGGGGGGGGGGGTGGGGGTGGGGGTTTCTCCTTATTATGGGCTATATAGGGAGGGTCGAAAGGTTTGCCTATTATGGGCTACATCAGGAGGGTCAAAAGGGTTGCCTATTTGGGCAGACCTGCACCTTTCGTAACGCCTCACAGGATTGGCTAAAACAATAGAACAAACAACACAACAATGGACCCTAGCTCTAAAAACAATGGAGGTGCACCTCATCAGGTTGAATGAAATTAGAGGTTCCGAAGAGGTGCAGGCCTACTGGCCTATTTCACTCTTGCATTATGCAAAGCGTAGTCCAATTTGAAGTTTTAGCACTTGAAAGGGTAGCAAGTACCCACCCCACCCCCGTTCCCCAGTCCAAATCTTTAAAAATTCCTGTTGCACATAACTCAAGCTTTCTTTTTCATTTTCTTTATAAACCTGTCCGCTTCCTTCTTAGCTTTTTTCTCCCACTCCTCCTTCTCTTCTAGTCGTTCCCAATTTTTCTTGAGCTTCTTCTTCAGCTTTCTTTCCGAAATGTTCGGTCGGGATTTCTTAATCTCAGTCGCCTTGCCTTTTGACCACAGTTCAAAAGCCGTTTTTGGCGGCATCTCATGGGAGTTATGTTCAACATAATACTGAACAATATCATGCTCGTATTTATGGCGACTTTCTCGGTACATTTCCTTGTACTTCTCCTTCTTCTCGTCGGGAAGCTTTTTCCATTTTTCGGCCAGTTTTCCCATGACTTCCTTACTGCTGTACTTTTGTGCCAAGCGAGGTCGCTTTTGTTCGCAAAAAATAAGATAAGAAGTTAACGGCATTTTCGGCAGTGATGGATCTTTCTCGTCTCTTTTCCTTTTCCTGGACTCTTTTTGCTCGACCACTTTCCTCTTCGCGTCCTCTAAGATCTCTTTAGCCGTTCTCATCCTTCGAATTTTCGAAGTCAAAGTGTTCCAACGCTTCTGTACCTCGTGTTCATCGCGTCCCTCAAACTTTACTTCACTCCACACGATGTCTTTTATGTACACATTTTTCGTTTCCAAAACGCTATCTAAGTGCTTTTCTACTTGCTCCAATAGCTTTATATCCTCGTCATGGCTCCAAATTTGCGATTTCTGCTCGATGGTACCATTCACGTTTTCTCCCTTTGCGTCCGCCATGTTGCATTTTTTAGACTTCGGTTCCAGTCCTCGCCGTCTCCAAGACTAGTTCCAGTCTTAGCCGCGCGAATCTGACTCATTGCGATTCAAGATGGCGAGTCAAGGTTTGTTCGGGCATACGGGGAGGTCATCCTCGAAAAATCTCGTCGAATTTCGCGCTGGGAAGATGTCTTTGAAAGGCACAACTGTTACGCCAGATAAAAGGAAAGGACAGGTGTATATATATCAGAGTGATGACTCACTGATGCATTTTTGCTGGAAAGACCGCGGCACGGGAACTGTCGAAGACGTAAGAAAAATTGACAATCATTCTTTTGTTCTTTTCTTTGAACTTAAGCTTATTTTACTCTACTGTGAGCTCGCTTTACTTTAATTTAGTGATAGGTAAAGATAAACGAAATATCAGAAATGGGATAAACGTCCGTAAACACAACCGTAATGGCTACCCAAAGCTTAAAACAGTTGAGAGAGAAAACAATTAAATTATACATGTACATGATGAATATAAATCAATTGAAAGGAATTTTTATTAATCTCATTTGCCATGACTTGGTTTACTGATTTGGTTTAATATGAAGTGAGGCCACAATGAGATGTTTTACATCAACATATTCAGCAGACTTGGGATTTGCAAGGAAAACCATGACGAAGCAAAATGACATTTGTTATAAAATAAACGAAAAATAATTAAGAAATATTTTCGAGGTGGCAAAAGAGAATTCGGTCAGAGTTTGTTGTAGCCTACTTGTCCAAACAAGTCTGAAAAAAAGATTTATTTTACATGTCAATATAAAGAGCAATCATAAAATTATTCCTTGCAGTACACAAGCCAAGATTTATTTTTACAAATTAACAACTGCATCTCTTAATGGTTGTTGGGTGCCTGGAATATCTACTGGTAGATTGAATAACTCCCCAGTGGCGGGCAGAACCCCGTAACCCAGCCATGAGCCCCCATGCAAAGGAACAGGAAACCTAATATCAGTCGCAGACTAACACTCTCATCGGACAGCTCTGGCCAAGAATCTGCACACTGAATAAAACACACATGAACAAAGTTGACAACTATTACTGAACATGTGCAACATGAATGACTATCACCACCACTTCACAGACCACTGGTGCACTTTGTTCTTAACTCTTTTAAATTAACAATGTTTTAAAACTGTTGTCGAAACAGGATCTGATCATCTTCCCTGATGACATTGAGTACAAGCGTGTTAAACAGTGCACTACTGGCAGAGTTTTCATTCTGAAATTCAAGTCTTCCACGCGAAAGTTCTTCTTCTGGATGCAAGAACCCAAAGCTGACAAAGATGAAGAGTACACCACCAAAGTAAACAACCTTCTTAACAATCCCCCCACCCCTGGGTCAGGAGGTGGTGGTGGCGGGCTCCCCCCTGCCTTAGCTGGACTAACTGACCAATTAGGTGAGTGTTCTTTATGTTAAATACAGGAATCTGCTGTGACCAAGTTCATTGTACCCTTGTGCATTTTCAAGCACAAACTTGAAAATGTTGAGCCAATGTTTCAGGTTCTTCTATTGTCGACTGTCAGGGGTAACGTTATCCAGGAGTCTCCTGGATGCAGACATAATCTTTGGTCTCCCAGATAAGACATACATGTATGTACGGTATTTGAATTTGAGAAACATTTGAGCTAAAATGTTATGTATTTCATGTAAGTCTTTACAAGCCTAATGGCTCATAACTGCCAGAGCTTAGTCCGGTTTCTGTAGCATGAAGCGACTGAGAGTTAACAAGGAAAAGGAGGGTCAGTGATTTGCGGTCTCCACGGGATGTTGTGTTTGTATTAGTGAAGTTCTTAAAAGGACTATTGTTGTTGAATCTATCGATTGACCTTCCAGCAACTTGACCAGAAGTCATCTTCAGAGTCATTTGACTTCGCGAGGTTTTTGCGAGCCACGTCATTCTGGTTTAAAATTACTTGTTCATTTCATGTGGACAATATTTCAATCTTCAAAGGTAATATTTTTCTTAAGTGGCCATTTTCTGACTGACTCAAAATTTACAATGTAGCTGCAAGGTTGGAAATTATTTCTTGAAACAGGTAGCCAGTGCTTAGTCATCATGGCACCACCTACAGTTCTATTTACAGCCATGCTCTGTCACGCGTGACCAGTTATCTCAAGATTGAAATGAACATTTGAATATTTCTTTGTAACGTCCGAGATTTGAATGAAACCTTGAATATCTCTCTAGAAAACACCTTGAAAGTCACGAGTTAACGGAAAAATAACTTCGCTACACGCATAAAAAACAAATATTGTTCGGATATGTAACATTTCAAATAAAATGATATTTTGTTGCTCTTTGTTTCCGAAAATCCGGTAAAATTCTTACGGGAATTCCGAATCTCGGAATGAATTTACAAAACCGACAAGTAAACTTGAAAAATCCATTCAAATTTTCAAAAATACTGGTCACGCGTGACGGAGCATGGCTGTAACAATTAGAATATGAGCTCGAGATTTCTATCGCGCGACTATCATGCGATAGAAATCAAGAGCCAATAATCTGTATTGTTTTAGTAAAAATCTACTAGACATTCAAAAGTTAACAACAAATACTCTTTACAGACACATCAAAAAAGCGAAGAAGTGGCCACCATTAGGCTACTCACTCTCTGCACTTTCTACAACAGAATAGATAGTGAGTAGTGTAGCCAATAAGAGAACAGCATTTGTGATAGAATGCTAGCAGATTTATACTAATTTGCAATAGCAAAATTACTTCACTAATAAAAGAGATACAAACTGCCATGAAAACTGGCACAAGAAGCAGGAAGTTTTGTTACCCCTAGTTTTAGCTCTGTTCATAACTTATTACATGTGTCATTGAAATATCAACAGGTGATGGCCAGTTGCAAGGCCTTCTAGGCAATCTGGATCAGCAGCAGTTGTTACAATTGCTGAGTGGTTATGGGGGAGCCCTGGGGGGTCATGGTGGCCTGTCCAGTGCTGGAAGCTCTATAAGTGCTCCTACAGCAGTGTCACCTACGTAAGTGCAATGTACAATGATCTTGTGTTCTCGGGGTACTCCTTACCTTTGCGGGTGTCCTTCAGAAAAATATTCATAATGGTAATAGGACTGAGTGGAGACCAATATTCGGTGTGTAATCATACGAGTGATTAACAAAATCGGATGACCACGAAGCGGGAGTCCGATTTGTTTAATCACGAATATGATTACAGACAGAATTAGATGACACGAAGTCCTGTTACCAATTAATCATAACTATAACACAATTTGAGGATAAAATGTTGAATGGTTACACGTTTTTGTGAATAAAAACATAACAATTGAGTGTTTTTTTTTACCGAGATGCATGCATGGAAAAAGGATAGCACGTGCAAATGACGTATACTGTTCAATTACAAGCATGACATGTTAACTGTCCTATTAATGCTCTAATCGGGCCTGCTGATAACCAATCACATTAGAGAATTGTTATAGTTTTGATTAATACAGTGTATGGCAACAATTTAAAAAGTAATAATGACAAACTATATTTCAAAAGAAGGCTAAATAAAATAATGTTGTTTAGCAACTTTTTATAAATTTACAAGCTGCCACAAACCGATGAACTGCCAAATGACCAAGGGTTGTTCAATTGAATTTATTGGGCATCGAATGCCATGGCAAGACCGAAATGGCTGCACAATGTTATTCACAAGGGATCAATCAACAAAACTGTGTCAGGCTTTTTTGATATTCTGATTGGTTGGCGAGATATCTACGTCTAAAGTTGGAGTAGCTAAAACCATGCAAGGCGTGTTGCATAAATGGCCGGCACTGGAAAAGACAGTATTTTAAATACCGGCAGCAAGCAGTATTATCTGCTAACCTATCTAAGAACCTAATCAGCCTGCTTTCCTACTACAATGTACAAATATGTAGATGTTGTGGTTCAAATTTTTCTTTGGTTTAAAATTTTTTAAACCAGTTCAATTTTAGTTTTCCTTTGTCTCAGATTCATTATCATATTCTGAGACAAAGGAAAACAAAAATCAAACTGGTTTGAAAATTTTTAAACCATAGAAAAATTTGAACCACAACATAGACATTAGAAATACGAGAATCATTTCAAGCTGCAATACTCACCACATTTGTTGGGACACATGTGGGTCTCTCTCCCTTCTCAATGTTGGTTTGACATTTAGTGATCTCAGAGCTGCAAAATTCAACATTGGGAGGGAAGGACGCCAACTGTAGGGTGAATATGTTTTGAGCGTGAGGTTTCCTAACGAAATATGATGAGGATTGTGGCTTGGAAAATAGCAGGTTCTTATGTACTGTATGCAGTTTTCTACATGTACTGATAGTGATTTACATTTTATAAAGAGTAATCGGTTTAAAACATTAACGTGTGTACGCTGGTTAGATGAACTGACTTGCATCAACCTGTCCAGCCATACAAATGCCAGCTCATGAGTTTTTCCTTATGCAATGTAGAACAAAATCCTTACTGCTTCCAGCAAAACCCAATAAAATCCCCCGAACCAAAATTGACACCAAAAAAATCCCATGCTAAATTTTTGAACCTTAAAAATACTTGGACGGGATTAAATGATATAACAAGTTTGGTTGTACTACATTTGTAGTACGTGGGCACTATGCATAGCAACAATTCTTTACCACCAATCTTCATAAAAATTAAAAAAACTACTTCACTAAAGCCCCCCCCCCCCCACCCCCTACCCCCCCCCCCAAAAAAAAAAAAATACTTGCCAAAATGTTCTTACCCAAAAAAAAATCCAGGAATCGAAAATTTCAAACCCCAAAAAATCCTTCACACATCCTTGTCACTTTATATCCGGAGTGCCCCCCCCCCCCCCCTGTGATTGCTTCAGCAGTCGCCCTGATGACTTAGTTTACATTTACTTTCATTGAAGGCCCACCAGAGTGCAGTCATCACCTGGTCCAAGGAGCACCTCATCGGCCTCTTCATCTGGAGCTACTACACCACGGCCTGCGACGGCAACCCCAACTGTGCCCCCTCCTGCACCGTCCCGTCCAACCCAGCCACCTGCTGCCCGGCAAGCAGTGCAATTGAGTGACTTGCAGAATATCCTGTCACATATGCAAGGTAATGAATCAAGAGGGGAGGGGAGGGGGTATTTTTTGGATCAGTTCTTCTCAAACCACAACAGTTAGGAAACCACACATTCCATGGTTCTCAGTGCAATAAACCAACATTCATTGCTTTAATTTAACTGCCACTAGTGCCCAATGGTCAAATTGTCAAACTGTAGGATTTCAAATAAGGGTAACCATTGAGTAAAATTTTACTATTGCAATAATATTGCAATTGTTGGGGCACTATTGCAATATTATGGCATAGTTGGATCAGTATTGCGATAGTAAAAAGTAAAAACCAGACTTACGAAGACTCACTTTTTCGTCCACCATGATTGTTTTGGCGTACAACATGATTTTTTTTAGTAGCCTCCCCTCTAGGGAATTTATGTTGCATGACGTAAAGACAAAAAAGGCCCTGATCGATTGTGTTGTCCTAGCTTTATTGCAATCTATGACACAAACGGACAATTTTATTTTATTTTATTCATTGTACATTTCAATCAAGGACACAATAAGTACATTTTGTAAAATGCATTTGTTTTTTGCCCACTTTTATAACAATCGATAGTCAGGCCAACTATTGCAGTTGTTGTCAATAGTTGATTTAATTTACTGTTGATAGCTCACTATTACGATACCAATATATATCGATAGTTCAATGTATTGTTACACCCTTTATTACAAACACAGCTTCAAAAGGTGGAACAACCTTGTACCACATAATACTAAGCACCACCACAGAAACATACTGCTCAGTAGCCTTCATTTTAATAGTCACAGTGAGAATTATAGGAAATAATATTAATTATATAGTCAACATGAATCAAATTTTTATAATAATAATTTCCCTTCCAGTGCCGACTGAAAATGCAGAACAGCCACGAGAAGGTATGTTACTAAAAATATTTTAAATGAACTGTCCTACATGTAAATGCAGATCTGCTGTAAACGAAGCATTTCTGACGTTTTTTGTCAGTGAATTAATGTGCGTGCATAAATTTGCATGCACTAATGTATCCAAAACTAAGGAAACATGGACAGCAATCCTCATAAACTCATCAGCTATGCCACAAGTAAAATTAAAAAACGTATTAGGCCTGGCGCACGCTACTGGTGTATATGGCTAAAATTCACACTTAATTTAGCTCTTCTGAAATTATTAAAATTCAGTTTAGGTTGAGATTTGGTAAAAAAACTAAAGTTCATTAATGTCTTCCCTGTGAACAATTTTAGTTGTGCATATAGGGTTGAATAAAACAGAAAATTTTACAATAGTCACCAAAAATGAGGCCATTTTGGACACTACGCGTAACATTTACAGTCTAACCTGGCACAATTCATAATTTCTCCGCTTTGATGATATGTAGGCATTTTTTCTTTTACAATTAAAGTTAATAGCTAATGAGCATTATGTATTTTAAGAATGACTTTAAATGATCGAAAAATAACAAATTTATAGGAATTTGCAGCAAGGTAACCTAATATTACGTACCTACAAAAACAGCCTGGTCGAAAATTTTCAAAATCGATTTGGTTTTAGCTCCGTTTCTTATGTTAAAAAACAAAAAGACTTTTGAAGTGCTCATAAGTTCAGCTTATTTCCTGGGGTAACAATTTTCAATTTGGAAAATCCATACTCAAACTACAATCCAATTTTCACAGTTAGACAGCGTTTATTTTACATAAAAATACGTTTCGTTGTACGTTGGATCGAAATACGGATTCTACAGTGTGCCTTGGCACGAATAAGTTGTGCATAAAGTGTGCCCAAGTTGTGCACATTTCGAGAGTACTTTCGCATCGTTCTCATGATAATTCGCAAAGCAAATTAAAAAAAAGAAGCGAATTTTTAGGATCGTGACTGGAACACCACACGGTCGACCTACGAGTACATACGAGTACATACGAGTACATACGAGTAACATACGAGTACATACGAGTAACATACGAGTACATACGAGTAACATACGAGTACATACGAGGAACACGAACACCAGCGTTTTTTGTTTAGTAGTCATGCTAGAAATACGTGACTAGCAAAACCTCGCAAAGCTAGGAGTGGATGCACATTTGATTTTTTCAGAAAGAAAGAAAGAACTATACGCTGGAAATATATGCTGGGTGAAAATTCGCGCGCTCTATCACGGTACGAGTATATTATCCAAGAACGAGTATATTATATGGTATAGTATAGTCTAGTATATACGAGTATATACTAGAATACTTATTTTAAACACAGAATAATAACCGAAAAAAAAAAACAGCATTCAGACATGTCGAAAACTCAACGAAAGAACGACTGTTTTGTTTGCACAGATGACGAGGTTGAACTTCTACTCCAAGTAACAAAACATTACCGAGCCATGTTGACAATCTCGTTCCCAGAGTCCTCGTTACCCTTGTCCAGCGGTGGAGCGGCTGACTGAAGCAAACGCATGCGCAGAGGACTGAATTCGACCTCTTAACGTCATCGTTTTCGAAAAGTTCCGTTTTCAGGTGTCCACACGAGAACGCAAAAACACCGTTTTCAAAAGTTTCCACTTTGGAAAGCGTTTTCAAAAGTTTCAGTTTTCGGTGACCGTTTTCATCGGATACGTGTGGATGGGAAGCGAAAACGTAAAAAAAAATTGCGTTTTCAAACGAAAACGGATACGTGTGGACGGGGCCTAAATTATTTGAATGTATGGAATGTAGTCTGTTTATTTGAAATTGAGAAGAAAGATTTTTACACACCGACTTTTACCAATCATTCACACCAATTTCTGATGATAGATACAGAACCAAAATAACACTGCTGGTAAGGACGTAGTAAATGCTATTTTAAGGCATGCACGTTACAAAGCCTTAAAAAATCAAATGTGTATCCACTCCTAGCTTTACGAGGTTTTGCGAGTCACGTATTTCTAGTATGAGTATTAAACAAAAAAGTCTGGTGTTCGTGTTCCTCGTGCGCGCAATCCCTCGAAATTCAGGGGCAAGCACGCGCGAATCTCGTGTCGCTATTTGTACCCTTTTCACAAACCACCCAATATTTCGCCCACAAATTCGCATGTCGGTCGTATGTGTCTCGTATGTACTCGTATGTTACTCGTTTGTACTCGTATGTTACTCGTATGTTACTCGTTTGTACTCGTATGTTACTCGTTTGTACTCGTATGTTACTCGTTTGTACTCGTATGTTACTCGTAGGTCACCCGTGTGGTGTTCTAGTCACGATCAATTTTTAGAAATTTCGCTGAAACGAAACGAAACACCGGTGAACTTTCCTGCCGAAAATACAAAGTGTTGCAGCGCCAGTTCGCTTAAACAAAGATTGTTTGGTATAAAACGCGTCGTGAACTTAAATATTTGAAGAAAACGTGATATAAATCTATCTTTCTGTTTTAACAATTCGAAATAAGCGTTGTTTTCCGCTTTGTAATCATTGTTACTCAACTGGTGCACTGATTCTTTTTGGAGACAGATCTTTTTGTAAATAAACACGCAAATCTCTCCGCGCTGAAATGTGATCTCCACAGTTTTGACATCAGGTTATGGTAATTTATTGCTGAAATTTGACCAACTTGTGAAAACACAAGACAGCTCATCCGATAAATAAAATGACCCATTCCGTTTTATAAATCCAAATCGAATGATAAAACTCCAAAACGTCAATTTGTTCGAACAACTTTTTGAATGTTTGGCAGTATTTATCCAAAGCCGATGACCGAATGGTCAGAAACTACATCTGTATTAAATACAAGTACTATTCTACATCTCCAAACGGCTGGGAAAGCGGCAGTGCGGGAAGAATACAAGTAAACACGATTACTGATTTCCCGCTGTCGCTTTCACTTGGAGAAAAAATAATTCGTTGCATGAGAACAATCTTGCAATTTATCGTCATAACAATGTGTGACCAAAAGCGCTGTGACACGAGCAAGATGAAAATAATGTTTCCTGGGAATATTTACATAACGCCGTTCAAAGGCACAATTTAGGCCCGAATTAAGGCACAATTTAGGCACAACTTAGGCACAGCTTAGGCACTGCTTAGGCGCAGCTTAGGCATGAAAAAAAGCTAGACATGCACACTTCATGCACAACTTGGGCACCCTTTATGCACAACTTGTTCGTGCCAAGGCACACTGTAGAGTCCGTAATTCGATCCTACGTACAACGAAACGTATTTTTATGTAATATAAACGCTGTCTAACCGTGAAAATTGGATTGCAGTTTGAAAATGGATTTTTCAAGTTGAAAATTGTTACCCCAGAAAATAAGCTGAACTTATGAACACTTCAAAAGTCTTTTTATTTATATATCATAATTCGCAAAGCTTTTTGTTTTTTAACATAAGAAAGGGAGCTAAAACCAAATCGATTTTGAAAATTTTCGACCAGGCTGTTTTTGTAGGCACGTAATATTAGGTTACCTTGCTGCAAATTGCTATAAATTTGTTCTTTTTCGATCATTTAAAGTCATTCTTAAAATACATAATGCTCATTAGCTATTGACTTTAATTGCAAAAGAAAAAATGCCTACATATCATCAAAGCGGAGAAATTATGAATTGTGCCAGGTTAGACTGTAAATGTTACGCGTAGTGTCCAAAATGGCCTCATTTTTGGTGACTATTGTAAAATTTTCTTTTATTCAACCCTATATGCAAAACTAAAATTGTTCACAGAGAAGACATTAATGAACTTTAGTTTTTTTACCAAATCTCAACCTAAACTGAATTTTAATAATTTCAGAGGAGCTAAATTAAGTGTGAATTTTAGCCATGTACACCAGTAGCGTGCGCCAGGCCCTTGGCCCAATATTAATGTAGCCAGAGCCCAACTTCATTGGCCCAATATTAATGCAGCGAGAGGCCTACATCATTGGCCCAATATTAATGTGGCCGAAGCCCAACTTCATTGGCCCAATATTCAGGTAGGCAAAGCCCTACATCATTGGCCCAATATTAATGGAGCCAGAGCCCAACTTCATTGGCCCAGTATTAATGTAGCAGAGCCCAGCTTCATTGCCCCAATATTAATGTAGCCAGAGCCCTACATCATTGGCCCAATATTAATATAGCCAGAGCGCAACTTCATTGGCCCAATATTAATGCAGCTGAGCCCTACATCATTGGCCCAATATTAATATAGCCAGAGCGCAACTTCATTGGCCCAATATTAATATAGCCAGAGCCCTACATCATTGGCCCAATATTAATGCAGCCAGAGCCCTACATCATTGTCCCAATATTAATATAGCCAGAGCGCAACTTCATTGGCCCAATATTAATATAGCCAGAGCCCTACATCATTGGCCCAATGTTAATGCCGCCAGAGCCCTACATCATTGGCTCAATATTAATATAGCCAGAGTGCAACTTCATTGGCCCAATATTAATGCAGCTGAGCCCTACATCATTGGCCCAATATTAATATAGCCAGAGCGCAACTTCATTGGCCCAATATTAATATAGCCAGAGCGCAACTTCATTGGCCCAATATTAATGTAGCCAGAGCCCTACATCATTGGCCCAATATTAATATAGCCAGAGCGCAACTTCATTGACCCAATATTAATGTAGCCAGAGCCCAACATCATTGGCCCAATATTAATGTAGCCAGAGCCCTACATCATTGGCCCAATATTAATGCAGCGAGAGCCCTACATCATTGGCCCAATATTAATATAGCCAGAGCGCAACTTTATTGGCCCAATATTAATGCAGCCAGAGCCCTACATCATTGGTCCAATATTAATGTAGCCAGAGTCCAGCTTCATTGGCCCAATATTCAGGTAGCCAGAGCCCTACATCATTGGCCCAATATTAATGTAGCCAGAGCCTTACATCGTTGGCCCAATATTAATGCAGCCAGAACCCTACAGCATTGGGCCTGGCGCACGCTACTTGTGTACACGAGCGTAACACCGTGCTTGTGCACCAATTCACGTTCTGTGAAAGGCACGGATTTCACGCAAAAGCACACGAGAAGAAAAAAAACATAAAAGGCACAAGTTAGGCACAGACTAGGCACAGGTTCGGCACGTTTAACAGAATGCTTAGGCACAGCTTAGGCACAGTTTACGCCCATTTAGGCACGTTTTTCGGAAACGTTATATTTAACTCGTCCGAAGGCAAGCCGTACGAAAATTCTCGGCGAGTGACCAGCCAGATTCAGTCCGTAAAAAATATGGGCCTAAATTGTGCATTTGAACGGCGTTATGTAAATATTCCCGGGAAACATTATTTTCATCTTGCTCGTGTCACAGCGCTTTTGGTCACACATTGTTATGACGAAAAATTGCAAGATTGTTCTCATGCAACGAATTATTTTTTTCTCCAAGTGAAAGCGACGGCGGAAAATCAGTAATCGTGTTTACTTGTATTCTTCCCGCACTGACGCTTTCCCAGCCGTTTGGAGATGTAGAATAGTACTTGTATTTAATACAGATGTAGTTTCTGACCATTTGGTCATCGGCTTTGGATAAATACTGCCAAACATTCAAAAAGTTGTTCGAACAAATTGGATTTATAAAACGGAATGGGTCATTTTATTCATCGGATGAGCTGTCTGGTGTTTTCACAAGTTGGTCAAATTTCAGCAATAAATTAGCATAACCTGATGTCAAAACTGTGCAGATCACATATTTGCGTGTTTATTGACAAAAGGATCTGTCTCCAAAAAGAATCAGTGCACCAGTTGAGTAACAATAATTACAAAGCGGAAAACAACGCTAATTTCGAATTGTTAAAACAGAAAGATAGATTTATATCACGTTTTCTTCAAATATTTAAGTTCACGACGCGTTTTATACCAAACAATCTTTGTTTAAGCGAACTGGCGCTGCAACACTTTGTATTTTCGGCAGGAAAGTTCACCGGTGTTTCGATTCGTTTCAGCGAAATTTCTAAAAATTCGCTTCTTTTTTTTAATTTGCTTTGCGAATTTTCGTGTACGAGTTATCATGAGAACGATGCGAAAGTACTCTCGAAATGTCGGCGATATATATATTTTTTTATTTCAACTTTATTGGTCTCATAAATTAAATTTTGTCGAATATTCACGAGAACAAAGAACGAAAAAGTCAAATCAAACTACAGAGAAGGTAAGCCTTAAAACTGCTGTTTAAATGTTTTGTTCAAACGACTTTTGTAAAGTATTAAACTCTGTGGACCGAACGAATAATTTGAACGACTTTCCTAACGCTTTCAACGCGTCAACGGCCTGGAAAAAAGTTTTGTACGCTTTTTTTATAAACGCTTCAAACAGCATGGATGAAAATTCGAACGGTTTTTCCAACGCTTCTAATGCTTTCCTAAACCATTTTAACGCAGTTTCCGAACTGCCATCAAACGCTTTTAAGCCGTTTAACAGATAACTGTTTAGTGTACGTTTTCCCGTGGAATGTCACATTTATCATGTTTTATTATTATTATGTCTTGCTGTTCTCGCTCAATTCTCGTTTGTTTGTCTTGCTCGTGTCAGCCGAATTATTACTATGACTTGTCACTTTCGATTCTCGCTGATAACCATATTTTTTACGGAAATCTGTGCCTTTCACAAAACGTGAAATCCGTGCCTTTCACAAAACGTGAATTGGTGCATAAGCACGGTGTTACGCTCGTGTACACCAGTAGCGTGCGCCAGGCCATTATGGTTATTGTTGTCTTATTTCAGCTGTGGATCTGTCCACGGTTCTCACATCTGATTCCCTGATGCCATTGCTGGCTGACCCTGAGTTCCGAGAGCAGCTTGCTCCTTTCCTTCCTGCTGGCGAAGAACTACCACAGAGTCCCACGGAGCTGTCAAACACCCTGCGCTCACCGCAGTTTCAACAGGTTTGTTGTTTTCTTAGGCCCCGTCCACACATATCCGGATATGCTTTCCGTAGATGCTTTTTGGCAAAGGCCAAGTTCAAATCAAAGTTCAACTGTAAACACGTTATTAGACTAGAAATAAGTCCATGTAAAATTGAGGCGAGAACATTTCGGTCAGCCATGTTGAATTTTCGCGCGGTTAAAGACTGGATCTGATACTGTTACGTCAGCGTATTAAAAAATATCCGGATTCGACCGTCCACACGATGCCGTACTCGTAGCGTATTAAAAAATTTCCACTCTGGAGAGCGGATTAAAAAAGTTGCAGATTCGTGAGCCGAATTCACCGGATACGTGTGGACGGAAGGCCAATCCGCAACAAAAAAGTTGCGGATTCAAAAATATCCGGATACGTGTGGACGGGGCCTTAGATTGCACATGATGTCATAAAAATTCAAAAATTTAAGAACCCTTGCATCTTACAAAGCTGTTTCTAACATGGTATGTAGAAACCAGTGTATAATCCTTCGCAAAAAGTTTCAGGTTTTAACAATGTTTTGCTTCCAATTTGTAAAGGTTTTTAAATGTGTCACGCAATTTATCACGTTGTTTCAGACGAGCGGTGACAATAAACAAAGTTGAACCATTTGAAAGTTATTTTGGCATTATAGATGCTTATAAGCTGAAATAGTGAATCCAATCTTTTGTGATGAGATTTTTTTTGTGTAATTATGACTTTGAAGTTTTTGCCACCATGTTGTTGTACAGAAGTGGTACACCAAGATTGCCACTCCATATATTTTTAGTAAAAATGTCTAATACTCGTTCACATGTAACTCTTGAACGAATAGACTGCTAGCTATCCCTTTTCAGTCAATCGAGCGGGCCAGCTGATCAGACTGGAGCGAGCGAACGAGCCGAGGGGAAACTGGGGGAGAGGCGCCCGCCTCTTCCCCAGAGCCCCCTCGGTTCGCATAACTTTCGTTCTCTCAACGCTGGGATCGCCGATCGCGTATTAGCTCGCCCGCTCGACTATCCAGAGAGGGACTGCTAGCAGTCTATTGAACGAAATGCTCTGGTGCTTCAAAATTTGACCCAGTTGTGTAGTTTTAAGCTCATTATTGCAGAGCTGATAATCATTACAGCCAATTCCACTGCCGTTTGCAGATTCAAGTTTTTCAAATGATTGACCTGATGTCAAACGAATTTACCCATAAAGTGAACTCAAAAATTAAATACAAAAATGAAATAAAAAATTCACTCAAGCCACCCCAAAAAATACTGAATTGGAAATTTTAAACCCCAAAAAATCCTTTGCACATCCCAGCACTTTAAATCCGGGAAAATCATGGTGAGCGAATCATAACTGGCGACTCATGTTTGACAACAGAAAAAACTGTTCTGTACCTTGCATCAAGATCTTTATGGATCTTTTTGTATTTATTTTCAGGAAGTCTGTTATTATTTTTTACTTATTATTATTTAGAGTATTATTTTTTACTTATCGCGTTCGAAGAACGCAATCCTAATTTCGTGTTGGAGACAAATTTGAGATTTTTTGGTAGACGGTCTTCCAAATGGCCGCCCCTATTGGTTTTTTTCAGGGGGTCATTTCCGCCGGAAATTCCTTCGAACGCGTCTCCATGATCTGTGATTACTGCTAGTTTTATTATAGAGTATCTGTTGCTGTTGCTGTTGCATGTACAATGAGATTATATCTTGATTATATCCTGTTCATTTTCAGGCGCTGGGTCTGTTCAGTTCTGCATTGCAATCAGGCCAGTTAGCACCGTTGATGGGACAGTTTGGTTTTAATGATGATGTTATGGGGGCTGCTAGCAGAGGAGGTAAAATCCTGTCTTTCTTTCAATTGGCGTTAATCTTCAGTTTCTGGGTTAACACTTACAGTATAGTTTCCATATCTCAAACTAACTTTTCTCTTTTAAGCTGGATGTCCAGTGTTGTATAATTTTTATGTGTGTTTTACATGCATCAATAAAATTAGAGATGTATGAACAGCTTGTGTAAACGTAAAAAGTTGAAACGTGCTCACCTTTTTACTTTTACTCAAGCTATTCATTATTTTCTTTAATCCAGCTTCACTAGAAATAGAACTTATTTGATTTTCACACTTTAGAGTAAAAGAAGGAAAAAGGCTGTAATGGTGTATGTCTCGATCCCGAGTTGTTTGTTTCACAACTTTTAAAAAAAAATATCTAAATCCACCACACTGGTCAACAAGGGCTAGCTGCCAGGAGCTGTTTAACATATTAATAATATTTATTTATAACATAGCTAGCAAATCTGCGCAATCAAATCCAGTATACGTAAGCGTGCTCAAAATCCCGATAGTGCACGCTGATAAATAAAAGTGCCATTCTTGACCGTGATTTCTTTTTTAAAAATAAAGAATTTTGTATTTAAACTGCAGTAAAATAAAACTCGAGCTTTCAACAGAAAATTTGAAATAAAACCAATTCCTATTTTGCTTAATATTTCGCTTACCGCGAACAATCACTCCTGATATTTTTGTCCGTTTTTCGCGTCGGATTTGATGCACAATTCCACCGGCTATGTTATAAAACAATTGGTTCATGCTTTTAACTGTGCAGTATCGAGTTATGGAGCACGTGGGAAGTTTGGAGAGCACTCAAGAAGCTAGAGTTGCCGATACGCTTCTTTCGTGCTCTCCAAACTTCCCGCGTGCTCCATAACTCGATAGTGCACGCTAAAGCATGAACCAATTGTTAAATAGAGAGTTACCCAAAAAAGTACTAAACCTCAAAATGCTGTTCTTTGATTAACCAAAGCACTCTACTGTATCCCAAATGATTGGGGACAAATTTGGGAGCATTTCTATTTCCCCAACACATCCCAGATTTCTATGATGATCTACAGTTTTCCAGATATATTAGTAAAATCTGGGACAGTCGAGAACAGCAAAATCCCCGATGGTCTGGGATTTTCCCACCATATTAAAATCAGGCTTAAGAAACGAAATTAAAATGAATTTCATTTTTTTCAGACATGGTGGAATTTGTGCGAGCTGTGCAGGAGTCATCTCGACCCAGTACTGCCGACAGTACCAGTACCTCAGATGAAACCTCTCGGCCAACTACAGCTGGGGGTGAAGACGAGACTGAGGACAAAGATAAGGATGAAGACGAGGCTATGAGTTTGGACTGAGTTCGGATGTTTTTCCAACATTTTTGTCAGATTAACAAAAATGCATTACAGTTGATTTTGATTTTCATTTGGTAATTTTTTTGTTCTTTGAGGGTAATGAATATTTTTGTTCAGTGTTCATTTAATAAGAAGTTTAAACGTTCTGTGTATTAAAAATTGTGTTACAGCATTACAACTTGTTTGTTTGTTTTTAGTGTCTTGGCAGTGTATTTCAACATGCGCGCAGGAAGTCTGCAGCCACCTTTGGGTGTTCGCTCACCGTATTTATTCTAGAATAAAGGCCCAGGGTGTTTATTAAATCTTCCCATTTTCATTATTATTATTATTATTATTATTATTATTATTATTATTATTATTATTATTATTAGTATTAGTATTATTATTATTAGTATTTTATTTTTTTTTTTTGGGCGGGGGAGGGGGCATTTGTTAGGGAGAGGCGGTTATTTCATTTCTCTGTAAAGACTTCTGGTTTTTAAGACTTTATACTACATCGATGAAATGTAAAACTAGTTTCATTTATGCACTTTAAAGTTTTTTGTTCTGCCACTATTTTTCAAGCAGGATTTGGGGGTGGAGGCATTTATTAGAGAGAGGCATTGAATTTTCCTGCTTTTAAGGGAGAGTTAATTAGGAAGAGATGTGCGTACGAAAGGCTCAACTGTATTCAAAAGCAGCAATAACCAAAACTATCCTTCTATCCTCTACAAGATAAAAACACCAGGATAATAATTAATAAGCCTTTTATTGACAGTATTCACACTATGGATTGTTATTACAATATAACACTATTTCCTTTATACCTAGGAATTATTTTATTCTGTAAGATATAAAATGCAAAGGGATTGATAAATAACTATTATACAATGCTGGACCACCTGTCTGCATCATTGATTTTATTCATTTTTTTTGCGGTTAGGTGCATTGAAACTACAATAAATATATTAGTTGGTAGAATCCTTGAATGAACTGAACCCTTAGGAAAATCTCGAACTTGGGAATTCTAATAGGCCATTTTCAAGATGGCGACATTTACTACAACTTTTATTGTTATTTATTTTTTGACTACAACTACTCTTAGTCTTCACTTTTTTTTATTTTCTCGTGTATTTTTAGGGCTATTGTTATTTAACCTCCACTGGGATTACAAAATTTTAATAAGAAAGGAAAAACGAAATGAATAGTCCAATTCCAAGTTGCTCTAAGCCTCCTTTTCAAACGGAGGCTAAGTCCAAAACTATTCATATGAAAATGAGTTTTCTTTCACATGCAAATAAAACATATCCATATGAATGGTTTTGTCGGTTTGAAAAGGAGGCTAAGAGCAACTCGGAAATGGGCTATTGTTGTCGTTGTAGTACAATGACATCATCCCGAAAATCGATTATTGATACACAACTCTCAGCCCACGCCCATCACTACCATGAAAACTCAAACGCATTGACGAGGTGCTCATAGCTTGGCAATGTCCTAGGAAGTAACACCTTGATTTTTTGGACTCTTACGAGGCATTTCTCACAAGATATTTTTTCATATTATCAACCAGTTAACTGAAACTTTACCAAGACCGAAAAAGCACTGGGAATGAGTTTTACACTAAGGCTTCACGCCATTTATCGGGACCTAATGCGCATGTACTTTTCCCCGCTAACAAAATCCCCGTCAGTTGTGTGCCCTGAGATGTTTGAGACGTCTCTCTTACGAGAGATCGTCTCCGAATCCGCGTGCTCATTTACATGTGAATTACAACTTTCCTCAAAACCAGTGGGCTCAGATTTGATGCGGATAAGGGCAGGGCAGGGGGGTGTTTCTCTATTTTGCCCTCTTGTCGTCCCCCGGTTGTAACTCGCCAAAGTTTCTAAAGTTCGCTCCAACCTCTCTCTTCGTGTCTGATGCGTTTGCTCCTCCACGCCAAACTGGTTTCCAGGCCGTTCGCTCTTTATCGTCACCGACGATGACGTCATACCATCGTTGCTGCTCATGTTGTGATCGTGTGAACTCCCAAATAAGGTGTCGCTGTTAGCATGAAGGTGAGGCTGCTGGTGACGAAAATGCGACGTCTCGGCCGCTTGTTGAAGTCGTCGGATTTCGTCGTCAATCAGTCGCATTTGCCATGACCACTGCGTGTTGTATAAGAACGGTCGCAGATCAAATCGATTGTCGTCCGGAGAGTAATTCTCGGCGTGGTAAGCTGGAGTAAGCGTGGTCATTTTATGTCGGTTAATTGAGTACGCGCGGAAGAAACGCTTGACTTTCTCTGCGACATTTACTGGAGTGTAATTGGTTCGCCACGTGTGAACAAGTTTGCAAAACATGCTGTAAGGTCCGCAGCGCGAGATTTTTCTAAGGCGTCCAAACATGGACAGTTCGTCATACGTCATTCCCATATCCTCCTGTGAGAAAAACAGACAGTTAAAACTTTTCAGTCTCAATATTTATTTCCACAATTTTCTTTTCAAGGACATAGTCCGTGATATTTTCACTATTAACAAAAAGGCAACGATGAAGGAGCCAATTTTTAAGACTTGTATTAAGGCCTGTTTACATTTTTGTCGCGCTCTTCAATGCAACTTTTGTCGCAAGTGTAAACTAGCGGCGATTTCCTGTGCGACTTCGGGTGCGACATTTGCTTAGATTTGCTGTGATTTCCCAAAAATCGCCGCCAAGTTGTATCATGTTCGAAACAACTGCGACATCGCGCGACAAATTGCGCCCAAATCGCACTGAAATCGCCGCCCGTTTACACATGCGATTGGAAGATGCAACTTGCGAGCGACAAAAAATTACATCGACAAGTGCCACAAAAATTGCACAAAAAATCGCCTGTGTTAACGGGCCATAACAAACCACTAATAAGGCCTGATTCTTATAATATATGCCGCCGACATGCCTGCGATAACATCTTCGGTAGATTGACTAATTTTGCTTAGACGATCCCCTTTCTATTGCAAGTATTCTGCGAAAGGAGGGCAAAATCGGCGGTCGGAATTTGTTCGCAAAGAAAAAGACATTTTGCTTTGCAAATAATTATCTTCCAAACCGCTTTAAGGATTAAACGAATGTATGTTTGAGCCATCGGATAAAACCAAACCAGTGTTGTTACATTCGTACTTTTCAGGAGCAAAATATTTTGGTGAAAAATCTATTCGAAATGCCTCAGTCACCTGGAGTTTTCTTTAATAAATGTCGCCTGAAACTTCGTAACATCGGGAAATTTAATACGTTTTGTTTTGGAAGGAATAAAAATATGTCGTTTTGGGTATGAAATAAGATCAGCTAGGATTTTTAGAAAGATGAAAGAAACTAGCAAATTCAGGGCATTAGATTCCTTTCCCTAAACTGTTCCTTCGCTGAAATATTCAGCTAAAAGAACCGAAAAGCTGAAACTGTATTAGCTTTCACACTTAAATGATATGGAAAACTTTGAACAGCGTTTTCCCTCGTTGTGTCCCCGACTTTTAATTTACGTAAATATATAGAGGTTTTCAGTTGAGTGTCGTAAAAATTACTCTGACCAATCACAGAACAGGCAGACAATCCAATGAACCAATCAGAAATCGAAGTAAATGCATGTAGCGGGCGCCAAGCGCGGGAAAACGCGTGCGAGCAAGTCACGATTCATTTTGGTTTTACTTCTGATTGGTTAAGAAAGTTGCGAGAGCTATTTTAGCCAATCACAAAGCGTAGCAATGCAAAACCAAAGCAATACACCTTGTTCCAAAATAGCGGTCATTTTATTATTCTTTTATCTGTATGTTAATCAGCCCTTGTTGCCTCGTCAGCATGTGCAAAATACAACAGAATTTTCACGCGAAAATGAGGCAAAGGGCTAATTGACATGCATACAAAAGCATAATAAATAGCGTTCCGCCCAGATGACGTCATATTTGGCAGCATTGCATTGTGGGATCGAAATGCGGACAAATATTTCAAAATGGCTGCCACGGAAACACCAGTTTTTGCGATTCCTGTACATGTTGTGGATAATTGTCGAGTTGTACCCAAGAACAGTGCTTCGTAGCACCTGTTTTTTCGTAGCTACCTGCATAGTTCTTGAATGTTTGTACGCATTTCAATCCCATGATGCTGCGCGCCAATTCTATATTTAGAATCTGGGCGGAACGCTATTTCCCGCCATTTTGGAATAAGGTGTATTGCAAAATTACTTTCGATACTCAATGGAAAACCGCTATAATACAGCGATTAGGAGAGCAAACGACAAAAATTCACCTCGTCTGTCTGTTGTATCTGACCATCAGCAAGTGGTTCCAACTCAGCCGTTGGTGGTGCACCAAGAATTCGTATGAGCGAACTGAAATTAAACTTCTCCACGCAGTAGAAAATAAACGATTTTAAATCCTTCTTGCTGATCCCACCAATTGGATTGATGTCTGCGCTTGAGCAGTCGTATTTAGTCAGGTATCCACACAAGCTGAAAAGGAAATAACTGCCTGGTTAATGCGGTTGGTATCCCTGTGCATCAGTGTACAGAATGGAGAATGCGGCCACCGCAGATGGAAAATAGAAAACTGACAAGTTTTACCAGCAAAAGTTAAGCCCCGGTTGACGTTTTAAAACCTATGATACACGGAACTTCAACAAGTGCATCATGCCATGTTGAATGTTGAAATAGGCCATTCAACATGTTGAACGTCGTTGAACGAAAAGAGACAGGCTCTGTTCCGTCCAACAAGGATTTACTCCAGATTTGAACCGAAATGTGCCAAGTGTCCCAAATGTATCAACCATGATAACCGTTGTAATTTCTTCTATATACAGTAGATTCTGCTTTCAACCACACGACCATACTGGACAAACAATAAAGTATCTTTTACTCAAAACAAATACAATCATAAAATTACTAAAACATCTCTGTAGAAACCTTTCATCCACATTTGCAGATCCAAGCACCAGCAAACCCCCAGGGAGCCCACGGGCCCACATGATCAGCTGAGCAAATAAGTACGCTAAGACCATGCGCAGTCGCGCCTGCACATTTTGCATGGCCAGGTTTTCGCGACGTGTCCCGCCGTATAACTTGAACTTCGGGATTTTACCCGTGACGGCTGTAAATATCCCGAGAACTGCGCTGACGGCAGCATCGATTGTGATTCCTGGAAGAAAGAAAACATTCACTGCAATGAGTTTTAGGAAATGATGGTAAAAACGGTACACATAAAGAACAAATTGATATAGAGAAGAAAGATCGTTGTTTAACCCCTTCACTCGACTTTCACTCCCAGAGTCAATTATGGAGACATGTAGCGTAGTTCTAACTTTTTTGTCTGTGGACGAAATCCTATGGTGTGACCATTCAAATGAAACCTCTTCAGCAGTACTTTTGCATGGTACCATTTGTTCTAACTTTTGAGTCTGTTGATGAAATCCTATGGTGTGACCATTCAAATGAAATCTCTTCAGCAGTACTTTTGCATGGTACCATTTGTTCTGACTTTTGAGTCTGTGGATGAAATCCTATGGTGTGACCATTCAAATGAAATCTCTTCAGCAGTACTTTTGCATGGTACCATTTGTTCTAACTTTTGAGTCTGTGAATGAAATCCTATGGTGTGACCATTCAAATGAAACCTCTTCAGCAGTACTTTTGCATGGTACCATTTGTTCTAACTTTTGAGTCTGTTGATGAAATCCTATGGTGTGACCATTCACATGAAATCTCTTCAGCAGTACTTTTGCATGGTACCATTTGTTCTAACTTTTGAGTCTGTTGATGAAATCCTATGGTGTGACCATTCAAATGAAATCTCTTCAGCAGTACTTTTGCATGGTACCATTTGTTCTAACTTTTGAGTCTGTGAATGAAATCCTATGGTGTGACCATTCAAATGAAACCTCTTCAGCAGTACTTTTGCATGGTACCATTTGTTCTAACTTTTGAGTCTGTTGATGAAATCCTATGGTGTGACCATTCACATGAAATCTCTTCAGCAGTACTTTTGCATGGTACCATTTGTTCTAACTTTTGAGTCTGTTGATGAAATCCTATGGTGTGACCATTCAAATGAAATCTCTTCAGCAGTACTTTTGCATGGTACCATTTGCTAGTCAATATTTTACAAAATAAAATTTGGGATTTTTCTTGACTTTTGATGTTCGGCACTCGTGGGAGTTAAAGGGTTTAGAGCTGACTGCATGGGCCAGCTGCGACTTGTGTGTAACTATACCACAAATATGTTTCAAGTAAAGAAGAAAATAACAGTATAAAGATACCCATGTGGTGGCTCCCTATCTCTTCTGCTAAGTCGCTTGCTCTTTTCCTTGTTTCCTCTGATGAATTCTCTGTACCCATGTAACATGTGACAAATATACGACCAGCTAGCTCTTTGGGATCTGTAGGGATGTAATTACTGGGAGGAAAAGAAGAAGGGAACTCAATGAATACCAAGCCAGGTGTAGAAACCAGTTATGTCAGCATTGTGAGCCAAATGTGACGAACTTAAAGGGATGATTTCACGGTTAGGCGCATGTGGACAGATTAAAATGCTTTATTCGATTTCTTACCAATTTTATCGGTTAAAAACCACTCACATTTTTCTTCAATTATCGCATACTATATTAGTCTAAACAAGCGAAGGATGACCAAAATTCACAGAAAATTTCAACAGATTGCACCAACAAATTCAACACTGAATAAAACCTTCGACCTGATGAATTTATTCTACACTCTGGTGGCTTTCATGGCGCACATGGGCATGTATAATCATTCATTCAATCAGCTGAATGACCGCAACATTTTCACTGGCAAATTTCCCACCAGAGTTATCTACTCGCTTCCAATTGGTCTAAATAATGAAAATAAATGGATTACGTCATAGCTTGCACATGTGCCAAACCGTGAAACCCTCCCTTTAAGGATGCATTGTTCTTTACAATGTTTCATGCAACTTGTCTCACAACAGCTAATCTGCTATGTTGCAGTCCCAAAAAAACTCACACTTAGTGCAACTTGTCATGCAAAGTTGACCGCGAGGGATTGGGGCATATGTATGCATATACAGTTGGTCGCCACATGAGTAAAACTGTGAGACAAGTTGCAGGAGGAATTACACTGTGATTGGCTAAAAAATCTTGCACCACTTTATCAACCAATCAAAAGTAAAACTAAAACCAATCATTACTCGCACATATTTTCTCATGCTTGGTGCCAGTAACATGTCTTTGTTTCTAACTCTGATTGGTTCATTGGATTGTGTGCCTTTTTTGTGATTTGCTTTGGTTTTGGTTTAAGGTGCATATGAAGTATTTTTTTATTTTGTCTTTTCTGGAGGCTATTAAATTTGTCAGAAATATATTAAAGGCCTCTTTTTTTGCCGTCTGATGTAGCACAATTTGCAGAAATCAGTGTCCCGGAGACTGGGAATGAGATGATGTAGAAAATACTTGAGATTCGTTCTTTTGTATGCTCACAGTGTGTTTCGTTCCATTTCTTCAAAAGAATGTCAGACTGTGATGAAGTTATGTCTTCTACGGAGTCTCTGTCAGACAGACAGAAAGTTGCAGAGGTCGAAGATTTCTCCTTTGCAGCCATGATGGTCATGAGTTGAAGTATTTTCTACGTCACAGATCGCTTTGGCCATGCACTCGATAGAGACACTTTCTGGCGGAAAATTCAAAACTTTCATCCAAATAATTTCACAATGGGAAGTATCTTTGCAATGAGACCCACAAATTTAGATAAAGAAAGTAAAGCACTATCAAACCACGAAAATTGTTTTTTTACTCCATATGCACTTTAATCAGTGTTCTCACCAGGCCGCGGCCTTGCGGGATTCCCGCAAAAAAAGTGAGATGGCCCACCAAAAGCCAAGCTTCGAGTCAAACGGACTTTTGAATGTTTATGATTAGTGTAATGGTCAATCGAACACCCCAGCATTTTGCTTGTTTAAATGAATAAAAACATTATAAAAAATTTAAAGCCTTTAATTTTATTGCCTTTACCCTCGTTGGTCACACGTACGTGGTGAAGGTTTGCGTAAGCATCGCTATCAAATCATAAACATCTTGTCTCCCTTTTGGAGTGACTTTGTCCCTCTAATATTCTTACAGGGCCCCTTATTTTCAGCAGAGAGGGCCCCGCGACTCCCAAAGGCAAAATCCTGGTGAGAACACTGTTTAATGACACTTAGGTAAATATCTTTCTAAATCACTCAGCAATGTGGAAACTCAAAATATTCCCCCTTTTCCCCCATTCACTCAAGTATGCAGGAGAGCTGCAGAGGAAGCATTGGAACCTCTTTGCCCTTTGCATGCTACACATAGTTCATTTCAAACAAAGTAAACTTACTTATCATTAACAATCCTGCGACAGTCTTCCAACACCTGTTGGTCTCCATTCTTTACAGCATGGCAAACTTGGTGACACATGGAGCTAACAATACAAGCTGTTGACGAACTATCAATTCCTGCATGAGGAGATACAAAGTGTATTATAAGACTGGAATCAAGGGCTCTAAGGGGTATCTTGTGAATATGAAACAACACAAGGTTGAGTCCACAGATCAATGAGACGTTCGATGTGGTATATTTGAACAATGAAAGTGATTCTATTTTTAAATAAATTTGTCAAAATGTATTTAATATTTTGTTTTGTATTTACTTTTTGACAGTAGAGGAAGTATTTTGCAAATAGTAAATGATAATTATTAATTTTTTTAGTGCTCTAGTTGGACTGTCCACTGACTGATCATTTACTTTTCCAAATAAGAGCGATTTCGTGTACAAAGTGAAAAGAAGGTGGCTTGTTCCCTGTTAAACCATTCCTAATCCTTACCAAACAAAGACTTGGAAAGGTGGCAGTTGGCATGTTGTATAAATCATATATGTTTTTGCCTGTGTGAACCGATTTATCCCATCGGTTCAGACCGTGACCCGCACTCTCTGAAGTTCTTTGTTATCTATATCTATATCTGCATTTGTAAGCCTTTGTACTGAACTAATTTTGAAACCACTTCTTGATCCTCAAATATTTACTGAACTTTTTTGTTGGTACCCAGTAAGGAGAATTTGTACTTTGACTCACCTCCACTGAGTGGTAAAAAGAATCCCGCCTGACCACTTCTCCTAAGGTAATCCCATAACCAGCATGCCGGACCAAGACTTATCTCCTCCTCGGGTGTGTGATAACGAACCTCTATTGGTTCAGCAGAAGGGATAGAAATGTCATCTTCGTGACTCAATGCAAAGTCTACTTTGACACGGGGATAGCTCTCAGAGAGAGCTGTCGCACTTGAACCAAATGTTGGCGTGGCGCCACGATGAGATCGCACTTCTTCCAAGTCAACTGTTGCCGTGACAACTTCTACTTCCTGCAATGAAAACTGTGCACCTTGTGCAACTATTTGGCCATTGACAGCAATCATTGAACAGCCATCATAGTAGACTCTTTCTCCGTCACAGCCTCGCATATTGGCATAGACATAGATGCCGCCAGCCTATTAAGGACAGAAAAGAACTCTCCATTGATGTCATAATAGTCAAATACCTCTCAAAGTCCCACCAGTATGGCCACCCTTATTTCCAGTTCCTTAGAATTAACTATTCAACAGGTACTCTCTCCTGCTAATTTCCCTTCTAAATGGTATAATAGTATATAATAAAGGGATTTAGCAGAGATCCTTTAGAAGCTATGCCTTTTTGATTTTTTTTATGCCTTCTCAATTGATGTTTTCGACAAATTGTATAGTGAATATTTACCAATTAACAGAGCTAGTATCCAGTGTTGTAATTTTGTTCTTTCTTTTCTCTTTTTTATTTTGTCTTTTGCTTAATTTGCTTTCGCTGTGGGAATTAAAAAAAAAAAACAATAAAAAAAATTGAAAAAAAGAATAATGCAGCCAAAATGCGTTCGTTTTTTGCCCACTATTGAAACTATCGATAATTAGGACAAACTATCACGATTGTTATCGAAAGTTGATTTTACTATTGATAGCTCTCTATTGCGGCACCAACTATCACAATACATTGATAGTTCGATGTATCGTTACATCCCTAGTATAGTACTATGCTAAACAAAATGTCATATCACATTAGGAGAATTTACTTGCAGGGGTTTGTAACTTGCAGATTTTTATTTTGGTACCTTTGTCGTTGCATCCTTGACATAGTCCACTCTCGTATTCAGCTTCCTTAACTGATGATGGCTTCCACTTGCATTAGTAATTATTTCCACACCATCAAGTGCCATGCTTATATGGGGACCATCTGCACCAAACAGTTCCTCGCAGATTTCTGAGCCAACACATGTGTCCAGTGTGGAAATAACACCATCTCCAAATGGAACAGTCACCTGGCCGGTGATTTCTGATATCATGCGGGGAAGGAAGTATTCCTCAGTTTGCTTTGGCTGGTTAAAAGAAGGTAAATATGAATATTATTAACCCCTTAAACACAAAGTTCCGGTATCTATCTATCTTCCTTTACAGCAACCCCTATAAGGAGGATTATTTGCCGGGTGGTCAGAAAGCAATACACATATGTGCAGAATAACTAAATAGCGAATGAGGAAAAAAAAAACCACTGAAGCATGAACAACTGACAACAAACATGCGTTATTACTAAGACCATTGCCAACACAATTCAGAAAAACTTTATGAAAATTATATCAGAAGTCTTTATGAACTTCTATTTCTTTTTTTTTGCTTAGGTAAAATCTTGGTTTAATTAGATTTTTGAAGCAAATTATATTTAAAGGACGCGCAAGTTAATCACGTTTTGTGACTGAAAGACGCCTTAAACTGCATTTCACACCCAAAAGGTGTGAAATGGTGGAGGAGCTAAGCCTTTTATATCGTAACTTCGTGTTTAACTCTCAAGAGCGCCTAAAATCAAAATTCAAGAAAATTCTCAAATTTCTCTTTGTAAGATATTGGAAAAATAATGGTACCATGCTAAAGTACAGTCAAGGAGGTTTCATTTGAATGGTCACACAATAAGATTTTGTGCACAAAATCAAAAGTTAGAAATACACAACTTGATGGTACATAAGAATTGTCTCTGGGAGTAAAAGTGTTACACGATTACGACAGAGCAGAAATTGAAAAGTGACCATCCTGAAGATATTTCCCATCATAAATTTTTTAAGAATTAGGTGCAATTTTAATGAATTTCTTCAAAAAGTGGGCATCCACAGGATGCTAAGAAACCCTGCTGGCTAAAAGCTTGTGACAGAGCTTTTCTATGGTACCAGCATGCCAGCTACTTGGAGACTCAACGCATTTAACAATTTTGTGTCTTTGTGTGGTTCCAGAAAATATCCGGGCCCAGGAGGGGAGGGGGGAGTCATTCAGTACCAACTTATAAGTTCGCAGATTGTTTCTTACCAACTTTGCAAAACCTTTCTTGAGTGCATAAACTACTATTTGGTAGCTTAACTTTTTTAAACACAATCATGTGCCATGATTGTGATTGTTTCCATTTTTGGATGCCTTGGAAGTGAATTTGAATTATAGTGACCACCTCACATGATGCTTTCGACATTGCTGACCCTAGCAGTACACAGGACATGTCATACAGAAACTAGTATAATGGCCTACTTTTTGAAGTTTGCTGGATCACGATTTTACCAACAAAAAGGTGGCTTTAATCCCCTTGGAAAAAGATAAAAACAAGCAGCAACACTGGCAAATACTGCTTTGCCTGACAGGTCTCTGGAGTCTTAGCATAGTAAAATTATTGTGCGATCGAACAAGGGGCTTTGGGGTAAGGCAAAGGGGGTCATAGCTCGTGTACGACGACTGTATTGTGATGTATTGTGTTATGAAGTGTTAGGTTGTATTGTATTGTATTAGGTTGTACATTGTATTGTATTAGGTTTTATGACGTCAGTCAGGTCGTCGTACATGAGCCATGACCCGCCAGAGGGCACTCCATGTTCCATGTTCCTGAGAGGGGTGGGGATGGGAACAGTATTTATTAAAATTGGATTCGACACACACCTTATTCCATTTTGTGAACCATCGTCCCTCTCTGTAGTTAGCATCATTAGCCAAAGTCATTTTAGGACGGATCAAAAGAATTTTGCCATTGAGAAAAATTACTCTGCAGTTATAGCGGACATTCCTGTGCATAACTGGCATCCCCACGTCACAGATGATGTCTTTGGTAACTGGCGACTTCAACAGCAGCGCAAGCACTTGAAAAGAATGTAGTAATGTGTCGCTCTCTAAGAAATGATCGTTGCAGCCGTAACCAGGGATCTCGAGCTCAGGACCGAGCCTGTAAGTTGCTCCATGTGCTCGGGCGACGTTTACGCTTTGGAGGATACGTTTTAAGTTGCCTTCGAAATCCAAGGCCCATTGATTTAAACTACAGGTTGCGAGAGTCACTTTTCGCCCCATCTGACTTCCTAAATTGCTATTTCGACTGAAAGCTTGCTGTCAGTGGTCCAAAGTTGATAGTACTTTGATTTACTTTCGATCTCATTCAACCTTACCGAATATTCAATCAAGGGTGACACGAAGATGTAACGATTTGTGATATTTGGTTTCGGAAAACTTCGAGTATCTTTCGTGCAATGTTCGTAGCTGAAAAAATCGCGGGCTCATTTCTAGAAAAGCGGCTGAATCAAGCCTAGTCTTTCCCGAGCTAGAGCTACGAGCAACGAGGCGATCGCATGACATCACTCTTGCATGACACGTCCGACGTCGATTTCCACAAGTTATGGTAAATATGTTTCGCTATGGGTTATTAGTTTTGTCCCCTTCCTGCATCAGGACTAAAATACCGGCACTTCTCAAGCAAGCATCGCAAGAAGTCAAAGAGGTATTGTACGTTGACATTTACGAACCCGATTACGTATGTGTGCACGTACGCAATTTGTACGACCTGCTGGTCGATGTTTATAGTTTAAATTCTGCAAGGATCGGCCATTTAGACGTCCGATTTCTCCTGCCTTCGGCGTCGAGAAAGACAAACAACTACAGTGATGAAGTAAGACATCTTCTCAAGAAGCCGGAGGTCGCTTTTGTGCGAGATATGTTCGGGGAAGAAGGGAGTTCGAGTTGCCCTGTGGGCCTCTTCGAGTTCAAGAAATGGATGGCGCGGCGATTCCAGTTGACCGATCTCGAGGAAAAGCTGAAGTATTTAAAAGTTGAGGAAGAGGGAACGGATAATAACGTAATTAATGGCAATTGTTTGCCAGAAATCTCAGAGAATAATTGCTTGCAAACCTACAAGGAGGTCGTTCTCGGAGGAACCTTCGATCACATACATTCAGGGCATCGATTACTCCTTGCTGTGGCTTCCTTGCTTTGCGAACAAAAAATATCAATCGGGCTTAGCGAGGGACCCTTGCTGCAGCGAAAGATCTTGAAGGAACTTATAGAGCCTTTTCAAAACAGAAAAAGGAATTTACAAGAGTTTTTGGACGATGTGAAGCCAGGTACATTTTGTACATTATGTTTTATATTTTAGCATAAGCTTATATTTTTTATTTTAAGCTACTCGTGTTGTGGTTTAGTAATTAAAACTTAATTTAAAACCTAAGCTTAAATTGCCTAAACTATAGAATACCCGGCCACTTGTTTGCATCATGTTGAATAAAAATGGATTCTTTTGTTTTTATATGCCACGTTTGACAAAACGTTCATGTATGTTTTCTAAAACTGCTTTGTCATCTTTATATTGCTGTTTTAATCTTATCGAGCGTCATTCTCGACCCCAGAGCTCTTCTCTTTTGCGCATGACCGAGGGAGAGAAGAGCTCTGGGGAAGACTGTGTCAGAGTTAGCTGCGATTGGTTTTTGGGTGAAACAATGCAAATGCATCCGATTGGTTCATTTTTGTACGCGCCAAAACTGAAACAAACGGCGCAATTTTTCCTGGGCAGACCAGACCTGACTTTTGGCTCGGCGCAAAAAGTTAGAAAAACAAACATGAACGAATCGAGCGAAACCTCGAAAAAGCCGTGCAAGTTGCGAATGTTAAAATCTGTCGCTGTAATTCACGTCTTCTAAACTGTTATGATCGAAGAGATCTTTTCGGGAACACATCGGAAAGAGAAATCTTCTGCAAGCGCTAAACGAAATTGGGAAGATCGAAGTATCAAGACGGAAGACGTCCTTCCGACCGCGACCAAGATACGAAGGAAATACTTCAGAAAAATAACTGGACTGGCAAAGGGCATATGTGATTTCAAAAACCTTTGTTCTAAATCAAGGGAAAATCGTGACGTCGCACTGTTGTATCGGTGTTAATCAGTCCCCTAGCCAATGTTAACTGCGTTTATAATTTTTGCTAAAGTGTTCTATGACTATTTATAGTATGTCAGCAATAGATCGTCAACGTTTGTCATCAAGAAAACTGCAAATGAGGTTGGCCAACGGTTACTAGAGGACGCCGAAGACCAATAGCAAGAGCCCCAAAATGACGAAGAAGAAAGAAGAGGACGACTGTCCTGTGACTCCCACCCCTGCTAAAAGAGAATGACTGTGAGAATGCGATTTTCACTTATTGCCTATCAGCTCATTTGCATAAACATAGCTTTTTGGATCTGAAACAGTGAGAATTCAAGGAAACCCTTGAAAACTTCCAGAAGGCAGACTGAGTATGTGCACATGCTGGAAACCACAGGAGAAGTTTGTGTGTGTCACCTTTGAGACTTTATTTGTGAAAACACAATGACATTTAATAGTCAGACCTTTATACGGATTGGGACACACAGATTTTTAGACCTCATTAGCCAGGAATTAAAACAAACGACTTGAAATCTTGCATGGAACACTTTGAGTGTGTATTGATATGGGAAAATGAAAGAAGAGGTTGTATCTGTTGCTTTTCGCAATTCAGGGCTGAAAAGAGAATGACAATTTGACCTATTGCTTGTTAGCTCATTTGCATATAAACATAGCTTTTTGGACCTGAAACAGTGTAAATTCAAGGAAATCACTTAAAAACTTCAAGACAGTAGCCTGAGCATGTGCACACGAAGGAAACCACAGGGAAAGTTTTTGTGTGTCACCTTTGAGACTTAAAGATGTGAAAACACAATGACATTTTTAGTCAGACCTTTATACGGGTTGGGGTCAATACACAGACCTTTTTGGACCTCATAAGCCAGGAATTAAAGCAAATAACTTGAAATCTTGCATGGAACACTCTGAGTATGTCTAGTTAATGAAAATGAAAGGGGATGTCTGTATCTGTTGCCAATCGCAATTTTGGTCTGAAAAGAGAATGACAATTTGACCTATTGCTTGTTAGCTCATTTGCATAAACATAGCTTTTTGGACCTGAAAAAGTGCGAATTCAAGGAAATCACTTGAAAACTTTCAGAAAGCAGACTAATTATGTGCACATGTAGGAAACCACAGGGGAAGTTTGTGTGTGTCACCTTTGTGACTTCAGATGTGAAAACACAATGACATTTTTAGTCAGACCTTTTAAAACGGGTTGGGATCGACACACAGACCTTTTTGGACCTCATAAGCCAGGAATTAAAGCAAAGGACTTGAAATCTTGCATAGAACACTCTGAGTATGTCTAGATGATGGAAACGAAAGGGAAAGTCTGTTCAGAATTCTGGGCTTAAAAGAGAATGACGTTTTGATGTCTTCCTTCTTGGCCAATTTGCACAAACATAGATTTTTGGACCTGAAACACTAGGAATTCAACAATTTGTCACTTGAAATCTTGCAGACAACACTATATGTGCAGGTAATCAATCAATCGATCAATCAGTCCCTATTTGCCTTGTTTCAAAAAAAAATTATACAAATTACAAGAGTTACATAACAGATACTTTACATGAAAAGGATATATATATATATATATCTAAAACTGCATGGGGATTTTGTATCATGATTTTTTATGGATGTTTAATCCATTTCAATTTTATTATATAATGTATAGTTATTATTTCTTTGAGGAGAATATGAATTTTAATCTTAGATTTTGTATGTCATTCTATATTACTGAGTATTTAATACAACTGGTATGTAATTAGGGTTTGTGTATGTTTGAGGATAAGATAAGATAATTTATATAACGTCGATAAACGTGAGGATGACCTTGTATTATAATTATGGACTTCTTTCGGTAAGTCGAAAAAAAATCATTAAAAAAATAGTGGTAACATATTATTGAAGGAACGAAACATAAACAGTGCAATGGCTTCATTGTTTTTATATGTCATCTAGATGTAAATTATATTGACCACTCGTTAAAAAGTGGAAACGAAACCATAAGTCTGTGTCGGTCACCGTTTTGAATTGAGGTCTGAATTGAAGAGGGTGGAAAATTAACCGCATTTCGACGTCTGAGTTGCCAACTCTGGCTTACTCGTAACACAGGAGGTCCGTTTCAGTGAATACATCACTAGCTGATAAAAGATTAAGGACTTGCCAAATCCTGTGGGTAAAACACCTAAAACATCCTTTTTTACAGACCACGGCTTCAATAATTGCTTTCTGTTCATTTTTTGAAAGAAAATCGTAGTCTTTCCTAGCTTTTGTTCATGCAAATTCCAAGGCTCCCGCCATTTTGTTTTTGGACTGCTGGGCATGCGCCCTGTAGACCATATAGCCAGATTTTGACTACGCGTGCGCGGGGTTTCCCAGAGCTCTTCGGTCGCGCGGCCCAAACAAAAAAAGACCGTGAGCTCTGGGGTCGAGAATGATCGAGCGTCAGCTGTTAATTATGTAGGTCTTACATGTGATAGTACACACTTTGGACTTTGGTCTTTGGACTTTATTGACTAGATGTTTGGCATGTTGTAAAATATAGACTGGACTGGATTTGTAAAACATGGACTGGATTTGTAAAACATGGACTTGTTTCATTTGAATGGTCACATTATAGGATTTCAGCCACAGACTCAAAAGTTACAACTACACTACATGTCTTTCTTCATAATTGACTCTGGGAGCAAAAGGGTTAACCTTTTTGCCAAGACACAAGGGAATAACTTAATTTGTTCAAGTTGTAATCCATTTCATCCTGACCATTAGCCATCCATTCAGCTATAAGAAATATTGCTTAAATCAGCATCTTTATTGATTAAATATTTAACAGAACATTTGAAGTTTCTGCAGTTTTACTGATAAATTTAAAATCCAACTTTGGTGAGCCCCACCTGCCCACATCCAATTTTTTACCAAGTGATGTAATTTGTCCTATAAGATTGTGAGAAAATTGATTGGTGAGATATAGTAACAATATTATTTTACCTTAAATGTTTGCAGGTCTTGAACATGACATTATGCCACTGATCGACCCTGTGGGCCCATCAGGAACAGATCCGGCATATCAGTGCCTGATTGTTAGCAAAGAGACAGAGAAAGGAGGATTCATTGTCAATGATGCCAGAGAAAAAAAGGGATTGAACCCACTAGATGTGCATGTAGTCGATGTTGTCAGTGAGAAAAGCATTAACTTTGTCCATGGAAAACACCATGAAGGAGTAGAAAAGATGAGTTCTTCTATGGAACGACAAAAACTTTTAGGAACACTTTTAAGACCTGTTGTTAGAAAAGAGAAGGTTGGTAATCAGCCATATGTCATTGGTCTCACTGGAGGGATTGCAAGCGGAAAGTCTGCTGTCTGCCAGAGGCTGAAAGGTTTAGGTGCTGCAGTCATCAGCTGTGATCAGCTCGGGCATCAAGCTTATACACCAGGAAAGAAAGCTTATAAGGAAATAATTGAAAACTTTGGAACTGGAATTTTAACTCCAGAACAGACTATCAACAGAAAAGCTCTTGGACCAATTGTGTTTGCCGATAAGGCGAAATTAACATTGCTAAATCAAATAGTATGGCCTGAAATAATGACGCAAGCCAAAGCAGAAATTGCGCGATATGGAGATGAAGGCTTTAAAGTTTGTGTTCTTGATGCTGCAGTGCTCTTGGAGGCAGGATGGGATAGAGAAACGGATGAAGTGTGGGTCACGTTTGTTCCTGAAAGTGAAGCACTGTCGCGGATTCAGTTGAGAGATGGTATCTCTGAAGAGCAAGCCAAAAACAGGATAAAGTCTCAAATCAGCAATGAAGAGAGAGTCAGTAAAGCTAATGTTGCTATTTGCACCTTGTGGGAGCCGGAATTCACACAAGAGCAAGTTGTGAAGGCATGGATCAATTTAAAAGAAAGAATGTGATGAACTGTGTACACTTAAATTAAAAGTATTGATTCAAAATAATTTAACACTGATAAGTAAAATAGACCTTTTTGAAAAAGAATGGCAGCCTGCGGCAAGAGTGAATGTTCATTGGACTGCAGGATCGAAAATGAGCCAAACCTAGCACAAACGTGATCAAAAGTGTGGAAGGGTTTTCAGTGCTTTCAATAAGCACCGACAGCCGACGAAAACTGTTGGCTGCTTTGCCTGGAGAAGTAGACTATTTTTCCCACCAAATTGAAGAAATATAAGAAAAAATCTTTTAAAACTTGTTGATACAGTCGGTTCCTCTACTCAAACACACTGCCTACTTCAAATTTTATTGAAACCCCTGGGTTTTGTAGCATTTCTGATGGAAGGTACTGTATGTCTTAAATTTTCTAAAATAAAATGTTCCACAGTTTAAGGCGCAGCCATTTGCCTCAGGCTGCCAGTGACTATTTTTTTTTTTGAAATGGTCTATAATTGCACTGAGTGGGTGTGATTCGGGCATAAATGTATAAGAGGGAAATGGAAACAGTGTTATAATCAATCAGAAACTCTGTGATATGATGATCAACATATTTATTATTCTTTAATTGACTATACTCGATTGTTTCTAAAGTTGTCTTGTTCAGCTCTCAATGAGGAAAAATATGATTCATTGGTTTGATATCTCAGAAACAGAAACAGATATCCAAAATATTGACAAACATCTTGGAATTTTTCATTGAGAACTTTTAATTCCTTCTGTTACCAGTTAGTGTTGATCTATGAAGAAAATAAATCTGAATAATAATACTGTAATGATTTGATTTAGCGCCCCTTTCTAATAAGGCCGTCCCCCCCTTCAGTGTTGTTTTTAGCGCTCCTTAATTGAACATTGAAGATCCTGCACCTGAAACCTATGCTATCAAAGAAAATTAAGGTTTTATAGCAAATTAGAGATGGACCATTTAATTTTTGTGGGGTTGGAGGGGTTTGGGCAATTTCTTCTGGGTATGAATTTGTTTTAGGCATCACTATTTCTAAGAATTTTTTTTACCAAAATGCTTGAATTTTTTCACGTGCTTTCTTGTGCATGATTTTTTTCTCTTAAATTTCTTCTGCAGGAATTTTTTTTTTGGTAATTGCCCAACCCCCCCCCCCCCCCCCCAACAAAAAAAAAAATTATGGTCCGTCCTTTATACTCTGACTTTGCGAACCATTGTTGCCGTTGTTTGCCAATTGCGAATTGCTTTTTCACACTCGCATGTTTTTGTCAAAAAAGAAATGTGCCTCATCTCCTATAAGAACCCTCCCTTGAATCACCAAAATTAAATGGCGCCCCAGGTGCTAAATCAAATCATAATGGTAATATTTATTTTTAGAGTGCGTACTACACTAATTGTCCATAGCACTTTACATCTCATAACTTATCACATCTTCCTCTTTGTATTCAGCAGATTATCTGATTATAATTGACAATTTAGACAATCTAATTATTATTGACTGGTTATACAATCAATGGATTCCTTTCACTATGTGACACCATATAAATGTTCTATTACGGATCAGTGGTTGTCATTGTAAATATTCATACAATTATGCTGCGAATATTTTATGTGACTTATAAAAGAACAATAGCGATAAAGCATGTTAGCATTCCTATTAGTATTCTGTATCGGTGATACAGTATATCTGTTCTGTATCAGAAATTGCAAACCGTTAAATAATTTTCATTTCTTTTGTATTTTCCTTATGAATTAATGCGTTTTATAAAAAATATTTATAAGACATGAATCAGTGACATCTTCCTTGTATTTTTTCTTTCAAATAACAAACAACTTATTTTGCAATAAAATTTGTGATTTCAGTTGGTTTTGTTCCATTAGATTGAAACGTTGCCAAACTCTTTAAACATTATTCTTTACACTAAGGGGCGGACTATTAGAAATCTTGGGAGGTGGGGGGGGGGGGGGGGGGGGGGGTGACAATTACCCAAAAAAAAAATCCTGCAAAGGAAAATTGTCTCAAAAAAAATTCTTGCAAGCAGGTGACCATAAAAAAATAAAATCCTGCAAGCTAACTGGTTATATATACATATAAACTGGAACATATGAGAGTATGACATGCTCTCTGGTAGTAAAATTCATCAGAAAGCAACTTTAGGTTGAGTCAAATGCTGTCAAAAATTACCTGCCTCAAAGGTCCATCTGGTACATGTACCAATATCTTAATATAACCAAAACCTTGTTTATGTACATATTTGAAAACACTGTAAACATCATAAAATACATGTATGTAACCTGCTCTACAACACACAAGTATTTTTTTGAATACATTACAGATTGTCCAACCGTCCCGATTTCGTCGAGGTTACCCCGATTTTGCTTGAAAATCCCGAATTCCAACCAATGTGATCGGGATAGGAAAAATCCCGATTTTGACATCCGATTCTGTCATTTTCGTGAAATTCTCATAATACTTACTATACAAAAAGACGAAATTGCGTATACTTAACTCTGATACCCAGATAAACTAAAGAAACAGCAAGAAATATAAAATGAAATCGAGTACTTGTATGTGGAGCCACACAAAGAGACGCAAAGCGACGAGAAGCCACATCAATTTGCCAAACATTTTTGACAGAAATTGTTGTCTCAGAACACTAGTAATGGAGTTTCAGAGCATCAAGATTTCAAAATTTTCTGGTGGGGCATTCGCCCATACCCCCTAGCAGCTCGCGCCTTCGGCGATCGACCACACCATCTCAATTCTTATTTCTCCCCACTTTTTATGCAAGGGTTCGACAGTCTGACTTAAATCTACTCTTCAGCGTTTAATACCAAAAATGGATTGGGCCAAGTATAAAAAAAAAATTGGAGCTTGCACGCATTTATTAAGAAGATCTCAGAAAAAAAACCCTGCAGGCTTGCACCTCCCCCAAAAAAAAAAAATCCTGCAAGAAACTCAGGCCGAAAAAAAATTCATACATTGAAAAATTTTTGACCCCCTCCCACGATTTCTAATGGTCCACCCCTAAACAGTGGATAGCGTTGTTGGCGCGCTATGATTGGCTACTAAAACTCCGGATACCAAGCGCTATTCACCTCCCGAGCATTTGCGCGCGAATATTGTTATCGTTGACAAGAATAAATGAGTTTAAAATCATCATTTTCGTACAAAATTTTTTTTTTTGAAAAATAATAATAACAACAATTTAATTCTCATATTGCGCAAATTAGCATATGAATATGATCAAATGCGCCTTACAAGTTTGTATGACAAAATAATATCGCTAAATCTTAAAACTAGCAGTAATCAAAGATTATGGAGACGCGTTCGAAGGTTTCCGGCAGAAGTGAGCCCCTGAAAAAAGCAATAAGGGCGGCCATTTGGCAGTCCGGACACCAAAAATCTTCAAATTTTTCTGTATGCAAGGTACAGGGTAACCAACGCGAAATTAGGATTGCATTAGCTTCAAACGCGAAAAATACAATATGCTAATACATGAAGTCTTGAATATGAACACTAAATCGATAGAAGAAAAAATATATAAATCTAACAAGAAGCCATCATAAATCGAAAAAACGGTAAAAATTTAAATATCAACATACATGATAGAGAGTGGAACTAAACAAATATCGTACTTCAATGGGGGCTTGTCGCGAGGTGTCACGCAAGCTACAATCTTGAAAAACGTCCCGTGGCTGTTTTTCAAGTTTACGCGATCATTATCGAATCCATTCAATTCTGCAGTGCTGTGTTCACCAAATGGTCTCAGATTTTTGGGTACCTTTTTGAGGCTGGAGGTATATGAAAGGTATAAAGGGTCGGGATTTCACGAGTTGAAGTATATGAAAGGGTATGGATTTCAAGAGGAATAGGAAATGGTAGCGAAAGCACGAGTTGAAGCATAAAAAAGGTAAGGAAAACTGCCATTTAACCCTCGGATGTACACGCAAACGTATACCCCAACCGTGGTACAAGGGAGGGGGGGGGGGGTGCAAACCCCCACCTCCCCTTGGGCTTTTGCGATGTTGCAATATTTCGGAAATATTTTACATCTTGTCGATAACACGCGATGTGCTGTACAAGATAAGGTATTTTTTATGGGTTGTAACGCTGCTGGGGGTCCGTGACGTCATCTAAAATGGCTGCCAAGATGGCCGCCATCTTGGATTTCACTAAAAATTCAAATTTATCGGGAAAATACGGAAATTGGGAATATTGTTTGCTAGAGTTGTAAAATAACATACAATTAAACATTTTGATGCTTTTGGTAGCATTTCATATGTTTTTTCGCTGAAAAAAGGTGAAAAACATGCATTTTTCTTCAAAATGGCTTGACCACATGTTACTTATTACGTCATATCTCGTTACCATAGCAACCGTTTATCGCCAAACTTTACAAAAATGTTTCTTAAGGATAAATGAATAACTACTGAAAACGGTATGTGCTAATCTTAAATGGTCTTGAAAATATCGGAGAAAAACCTTAAGGGGGGTGGCAACCACACCCCCCGCCCCCCCCCCCCCCCCCCTTTTGTGCGTCCGAGGGTTAAGTATTTTAAAAATGGCCTCTCAAAATATATCAAACAGACGCACGTAAAGGCTATATGAAAGAGGTACCATTTTCAATGAAAGGTATATGAAAGGGGTACCATTTTGAATGAAAGGTATACGAAAGGGGTACCTTTTCTGTCAAAAACGGTATATGAAAGGGTAAGGGTTTGGACCTCGGGGCGGAGCATCCCCGTACAAAACTTTGTTGAGTACCCCCCCCCCCCCCCGGGATCGTGGACCGGGTTGTTCAAAGCGCGGTTGTAAGGTAACCTAGGTAACCCAGAGCTCAGTTAGCATCAATTTTGATTCCAGTTGAATAATTAATCAATGGAGATTTTTTCAAAGCATTTTTGCCGTTTAGTTTTGTCTCTGACCTGTCTTCGCATGTAAGTTATAATGAGCTTTTGAAAACACTTCTAACAAGAGAAATTGCATCCTCGGTTACACTTTTTAATCCTGGTTTTGTTTTGCTCTATAGAATCTTTATCCAACTAAACAAGTTGTATATTTGGTAGCATTTGGCGATATAACGTGGAAATAAGCTAAGCGAAATTTTGCTATTTCGATGGGACAGCATCCCTTTAAATTACCACGATCGAACGATCACCGCGCAAAGCAAACGAATCGAAGCGGCAAAACATTTAAGGCAATTGTGCAAATATTTTCTATGTCAACAAAAACGTTGACAGCATGATAATGAATAATTATTATGCAAAATTTTTCATTCTCCGGCCGTACAAAGGCTAACTTAGTTTTGCCGCACCGTCGCAAGCACAACCATGTTCGAAGAACTGGCGTGGTTTCTTTTAGCAGCTATTCTAATTACAATGGTTGTTAATCGCTTCTTTGCCATCAAGCCGGAACTTCTGCCTCCAGGACCTTTTCCTTTACCGATCATTGGAAATGTGCTTAAATTGGTGCCAGATACACGACATGTTGACCTTATGGCAATGGAGAAGCAATATGGCCACGTCTTTCGGCTGTACCTTGGTAGCCAGCTTGCGATCGTCGTCAGCGGTCAAAATGCTGTCAAAGATGTCCTCGTCACAAAGTCAGCCGAGTTTGCTGGTCGTCCTACCTTTTATACTTCAGAGGTTTATTCGCAGGGAAAAGGAATCGCTCTAGTCGATTATTCGCTGCAATGGAGGCTTCATCGCAAGATAATCGTCTCGGCACTTAAAACGGACATCAACGAAGCATTGAACCAGGGGACAGTCATCATCGATGAATTTGACTTGCTCTTAAAAAGGGTCCGTTCCAAAAATGGAGAACCTCATGACATCACAAAAGATATTCGACTGGCCGTGATGAATGTGATTTGTGCTTGGGTGTTTGGTTCCAGATATGAGCTGGATGACCCCGAGTTTTCAAGGTTTGTTGAAATGACGAACGGAATTGCAAAGATGGTTGCGTCTGGTAGCGTGGTGGACGTGTTTCCGTGGTTATGGTTTCTTCCATTCAAGTCCATCAAGACACTGAAAAAGAGCTGCAAGGAAAGAGAAGAGCTAGTTGGAAGGATTTTTCAGGAACACGTGAAGGCTAATAGAGTGCAGAATCCCAGAGATATGACAGACGCGATGTTGAAGGCAAAAATGGTGGCTGAAGAAGAGGATTCGTCCGTCAAAGGTTTCCTCACAGACCAGCATCTTATTTTGACAATGAATGAGATTTTTATGGCCGGGATGGAAACCACTGCCACTACATTGTGCTGGGCACTGCTGTACTTGATACACAATCCAAACATCCAAGACATGTTGCATCAAGAGCTGGATGATGTCATCGGACCAACTCGTCTTCCTAACCTTAAGGACAAGAAGAGTCTGCCATATTTGGAAGCTACTATTGCAGAGACCCTGCGAATCTCGTCTCTTTTGCCACTGGCAGTTCCTCATAAAGCGACAGTGGATACAACTTTGCAGGGATATCACATTCCAAAGGGTACTACTGTGTTGGTTAATTTATGGTCCCTCCACCACGATCCAGATATTTGGGATGCTCCTAATGAATTCAGGCCCGAAAGGTTCCTAAACGAAGATGGAAATTTTGTTCCTCCAAAAGCTGATTTATTCCTACCATTTTCAGGTGGACGTCGTGGTTGTTTAGGAGAATCTCTCGCACGAATTGAGCTCTTCCTGGTGTTAGCTCGTCTGCTTCACAGTTTCAAGTTTGAGAATCCACCAGGATGCGATCTGCCAACCCTGGAACCCGACGTAGGCATTGTTCTAATGCCAAAGGCATTCAACGTTTGTGCTATTAAGCGGCACATCGTTTGACGTCTCTGATCTGGTTTGCTACATCTACCTACATATATAACTCGCAAAATCCTTGCCAGGACAGTTCACAAGTGCGATAAAAAGTGCACTAAAACAGGGGTATGTGCAGTGCTGGCTGATAAAAGATAAAATAAAGTAAATAATCAAACAAGTAGGTGGGTATTCACTGCCGACTTGAAGTTCACTGTTGATTCCAATGCTATTATCTCAGGTGGTAAAATGTTGCACTCGCTGATGGTTTTCGGCCAAAACCTGTTCTTTTATTCATCGCATGATACTTAGATGGGGATCATGAATTTTAAGAGGTAGGAGTGGCGGGCTCGTTGGAAAACGTGGTGCGGAACATAAGTTGGGATGGTTATTGCGACTTGCAATTGGTTGTGTAGTATTTTGTATAGCAGGCACAGCCTTGCCACTCGCCTTCTGTCCTGTATAATGTTTTATAGAACTTTGCTGTAAAAACATGTATCCATAAAACTTGTGCTACATATATCAAACTTAGGGTCGAAATAACACTTGCATGTAACTTATCTCCTAGTTTTTTTAAAAGATATTTTAGTGTTTACGAGATTGTTTTTAATCATGTTTAACTATTTTTAGTTACTTTTACCTTTTATTGTACATATTTATGATACGATTTTTATCTTGTAGTAGTCATAATTATACAGGGCCCCTATTGATACCAGCGTAGTGCTGAAAGGGCCACCCTGCTTATAGACTTGACTTAAATATTTGACTTCCACTGTCACATAGGACTTGTTTTAAACAAAAAAAAACTTTCGCTGAATAACTTCGACATGAAAAATTGAAATGTAAATCTTGCTGTAAACACGTAATACTTTCCATTAGGGTAAAAAAAGTTGTATGGATTGAGCGGATTTAAAATCTGTTTTAGGATCCAAGGGCAAGTGAAAATCCCGGGACATGGCTTCCAAAATAGGAACCTCGCAGCTCTCAGAAGCCTTTATTTCCAGCCGTTTTGTGCGCCCACGTTCCTTTGCTCACCGGACTCCCTCAAACGGATGAAAATCGAGCTCGAGCCTACTATTTCATTGGCCTTGTAAAACACAGCTGCTATTGTTTTTAGGGCTAGAAGCCATTGTTGTTGTTAATGTTTTATTGTTTTGTCTTCCAATAGTGTGACCTTACAAAAGCTGGTGGGCACGAAGCTCTCGGAACGCCTCACAGGATTGGCTGAGAAAACAATAGCACAAACAACAGAAGAATGGACCCTAGCCCTGAAACAATAGAGCTTCGTGATACCCAGGGCCAATAAAATTAGAGGTTCTAAAGAGCTTCGTGGCACCTGCGACATCACCCTGCCAAAATACTCCAAGAATAGTGGAGTATTTTTATGTAGCTAATATCATTTAGGCAAAGTTAAACTCTAACTAATGCGGCCAGCGGTCTTCTCCGTAGTACGTGACCGGCTGGGCGGCCCACAGGGACTTGCAGGGCTTTTCTTGCTTGTCTTGTTACGCTGCAAACACGTGACACACTATGAAATGGTGTTTTCGGGGGTTCTTTTCCGCGATAGGCGGACGCATTTGTTTTCTGGTAACTTGTAACCGTTTTTCAAACAAAAACGAAGTCATTTCATCATGCTTTACGCGTAAAAGTGCTTCCGGATTTTTGGAGTATTTTAGTATCCCTGTACCCCTGTCCATGGGAAGACCTTAGATAACAACGGCCTGGACCACCTCGGACGCCTTATTGAGACTTATATAACGGAGTAAATGGTTGGCTTTCAGTTGAGGTTGGGGTTAGGAGTTTATATAGTTAAATTTAGGCCTAAACAACCCGAGAAGCTAGGAGGTACTCTGGTACGGTATAGGCTATGTAAGCCTAAGCCTAGCTGAGGTCACAGGCTCAATCCTGAGTGGGGATTTTAGATTTTCTTTTTCACACTTAAAAATTCATTGAAAATACAATTCTAAGTGTCGACATTACGTTATATAATTCTCAATAAGTGTCCGAGGTGGTCCAGACCGTTGTTATCTAAAAAGTGTCAGAAGTGGTCCAGACCGTTGTTATCTAAGGTCTTTTCCTTTCCATGGGCCCGCCATCTTGAAAGCGGAGTAGGAACTGGGGACGAACGTTGGTCCCCCCTCCCCAGCAAAAAAAACACCTTACAACACCGTAAAACGTGCATCCTTGGTCAAGTTTATTGACGTCTACCAGTTCACAATTTTGTTACATCAACATGATGTGCAGCGGTACAACATCAATACGTTTCCCCATAAAACGACGTCTGAGACTTCAAACTCAGCCTGATGATGTTTCATCCATAGAACGAAGTCTTTGCTGTTGGGTAAAACATTAACACTATACACCATTAGACTATTGCCAAACAAGCCACGGATTGTATGTAACGGGGGGTGACAACTCTAAGAAGGCCTGTTTCGGGAGAAAAACAAAATTCTTCCGGGAATCGGGAGACTCGAAAACTTTTCGGGGAAACATGAGATAATGTTGTTAAAATTTCGGGAAGTTTGAAATTTTTGCGTGAATGTCTCCGAAAAAATCGGGAAGACATTCCAAATTTTCGGGACAACTTTCAGTTCCACACAGTATTGCTCAAACAGCGTTTGTTAGAGTTGTCACCCCCCGTTATGTAGAAGATAAGTTATTATAAATAACTATTTTTAGACACGTTCGGCATTTCTTGAACCGTGTTCTAAAATTTCCAGATGAGCTTGAAGATGTTTGAATAACTACATGAATGAGGTATTCTGTATACCCCTTGTTAAACAACCTGCAATGTTTGCACGTTTTCGGAATATAAAAGTTACTTCTGAAATTTCGTGGAAAAAGAAAAAGAAAACATGGTAATCCTTACAAACAAAATGATTTTCGGCTCAGTTGAATTTGTGGCCGCCACTTTGAGAAAAAAAAGATCATTAAAAGCCAGTATCCAGATTCAAGTGACGTTAAATTTACCATAACTGCTCAGGCGTTGTCGAAAGAGGAAACAAAACGAAGCGGTTAGTTGTATGCAAGGTGAACGGATTGCAAAGCACAACCCCTGTCATATGATTTGCAATCGGCGATCGTTATTACAAAGTACTACAATTTTGGTCTTTTCACATAATGCCATCTATCAACTGTTGAAAAAAAGAAAAGGAAAAACATCAGCCAAGCATTATCTTGTAGGTAGACGTTCAGACTTAATGCCTGTGTACTGATCCTCTTTACTACAAACAGCAGCAATTGCAATGCAATGAACCCCAACAAGATCAAAAGTTAAAACAAACCTCATTTGGTAAAATACTAAATACATCACAGGAAAGTATTGCTCAGTGGCTTCCATTTGAATGGTCCGAAACTTTACGATTTCATTCAGACTCAAAAGTTAGAACCACCTTGTACGGCATAATAAACAGCACCACAGGAAAGTACTGCTCAGTAGCTTTCATTTGAATGGTCACACTTTAGGATTTCATCCACAGACTCAAAAGTTAGAACCACCTTGTACAGCATAATAAACAGTACCACAGGAAAGTACTGCTCAGTAGCTTTCATTTGAATGGTCACACTTTAGGATTTCATCCACAGATGCAAAAGTTAGAACCACCGTGTACAGCATAATAAACAGCACCACAGGAAAGTACTGCTCAGAAGCTTTCATTTGAATGGTCACACTTTAGGATTTCATCCACAGATTCAAAAGTTAGAACCACCTTGTACAGCATAATAAACAATACCACAGGAAGGTACTGCTCAATAGCTTTCATTTGAATGGTCACACTTAAGGATTTCATCCACAGACTCAAAAGTTAGAACCACCTTGTACAGCATAATAAACAGTGTCATAGAAAAGTACTGCACAGTAGCTTGGAATAGTTACACGAGGATTTCATCCAAAGAACTCAAAAGTTAGAACCACCTTGCACAGCATAATAAACAATATCACAGAAAAGTACACCTCTATTGCTTTCATTTGAATGGTCACACTTCAGGATTTAATGCATAGACTCAAAAGTCAAAACCATCTTGTACAGCATAATAAACAGTACCACAGGAAAGCACTGCTCAATGGCTTTCATTTGAATGGTCACAGTAAAGCGCAAACTGAGGAGGGGGAAGGGGCGGCCTGTGCTCATAGCCTGTTCACAGGTCAATTCAGGGGTGGACACAGTCCAATACGGTAGGTAGGTGGGATGTTGCGCACGATATTACATTGTGTGTCTGGTGATTAAGAAAAGATGATGAGGGAGTTTCTTTACTGATGTATTGTATGATTAATGAGGCGATGGAGATACTTGCCTTCCTGTGCAGGGTCAATGGGCTGAGGGTCAACAGGAGTGGCAGCCTGGAAAAGAAAAAAAGATGGCTTAAAGTAAGAATCCCCTTGTAGATGTGTTTTATGGAAGTACCACAGTAAAGTTCTGCTCATTATTTGAAGGATCACATTGAAGGATTTCATCCACAGATTCAAAGTTAGAACTGCCTTGTACAATGTGATACATAATACCACAGGAAAGTACTGCTTGTTAGTCTCATTTGAATGGTCACACTGTAGGATTTTATCCACAGGCTCTAAAGTTAGAGCCATTTTGTACAGTATAATGAACAGCGACACAAGAAAGTACTGCTCAGTAGCTTTCACTTGAATGGTCACACTGTAGGATTTTATCCCGCAGACTTGAAAATTAGAACTGTTTTGTAAAGCATGATAGACTCATTACCGCTCATTACCTTTCATTTGGATGGTCACACTCTGAAAGTATTTTATTCACAGACTCAGAAGTTAGAACCACCTTCAACAGCAAAATATACAGCACCACAGGAATGTACTGCTTGTTAGCTTTCATTTGAACGGTCGCACCACATGATTTCATCCACAGACTGAAAAGTTAGAACCACCTTGTACAGCATAATAACATTACCACAGGAAAGTACTGCTCAGTAGCTTTCATTTGAATGGTCACACTTTAGGATTTCATCCACAAACCCAAATCGTTTTTAACCATAATTATTGTGATTTGGGGTTCAGGTATTTGGTTACTGTAGTTTTGCAGATTGACTGACCCAACACTGACCCAAACTTACATGGTTTATAATACTGTCTGCTTCTTCTGTAGCCATCTTGTATGGTGAATCATCAACTGTGACATTTTTACTGATAAAGAGAAAAAGAACAGAAGAAACAATTATGCATGTAGACAATGATCTAGCCTGTGACAAGAAGGAAACATTACAAGTGGACACAAATGTGCCTATTCCTCGCCTTTAGCACTTGCATTATTTCTCAGTTTCCTCCCCTTCCCACTATCTGGATGCCTGAAAGTTGTTTACTCTAAATAACATCAAGATGGCCTTACAAGCAAAGCCACTAGAAAAACATCTATCTTTTTAAAATGACCCACCTAAACAGATGTGATATTATTGAGGAATCGTGCCCATTAAAACCTGTTAGTTGAAAAATTTATGTCGGGTACCCATGATACTTTGCATGCGAACAAAGGATACAGCCACTTGCAGTATATTTTACTTTTGTGTTTTGTATCTTTGACGTGTTTCAATGGGCACAATTCTGAATCAACTGTCTTTCCGGCACTGCAAGATCTAATCACCAATCACATTAAAATTTTCCCTAGATTTTGTTCACAGATGATTTATAATCACAGTAATGAACTTGTATCACATGTGACTCACCATGCCAGGCCCTGGTCATTTTCCACCTTTTTGAGAATGAGTTTCCCCCAACATTCATGTGTTTCATTGATGATCTTCATGGCAAATTCCTAAGATTAACATAGAAAATTCCATTTTCTTTAATCCTTTGACTCCTAGAGAATTTGCAGAAAACAGCAATTTGAAGCCATTATTAATGCTGTTTTTTTTTATTGCTGTGGAGGCAAATTGCTAGCAAACTGTCCAAAACGTTGTTTGCAACATGAAAACTAAGCACCCTTTTCGTTCGGGGTCAAATAGATTATCTTTTGGTTTCTGGCATGCGCACAAAGTAAAATTTTCAGAAGCTCAAATTTTCTTTTTTTTCGTTCTACTCCTTGTTCTTTTTCATTCTTTTTCCATTTTTTCCTCATTACTGGCCTTTCACTAAGTTTCCCAGAAAACGCTGAAGGTGAAATTCTTTGACAAGAAGGTTGGCAAGTGGTAGGAAGACCAGATTTCCCTTCGATTTTGCCAGGCAAATCTGATAGGTTTTTCATGTGTAAATCTGGCCCAATTCTTGAGAGCTCTCTCATTTGGGCACTTTTTGAAAGATTTCTTCCTTCTGCTTGAGTTAGGTACAAAAGACATCTTTTATTGTAAAAAGGGATCATGTTACAAATGGTAGAAGGACCGTGGTTCTGTCACAGGCGGTTTTGGGCGGGTTGACGTGTCAATGGGTTAAAAGAAAAAAATCTGTTGACCTGAAAGCAACTTGGGCAAGGTACATGTTATACAGTAGTTTAATATATTTCTCACTTTGTTCTTGGCTTCATCATTGAAGGCAAACTCATTTTCTTTACTTCCAGCCGGAATTTTGTAGATTTTGAACCAATCAATTGTGGCCTACAAAATAAAAATAATCATTCATTATCGCTGTCATTGTAATTACCATAAATCCTCTATTAAGCCACTCAGGGGGCTTATTTAAGGTACATGAACACTGTACTTTCCAGGGGTGGCTTATTAGAGAGGTGGGGCTTAAAAGAGAAGAGGGGCTTATTGATTTGACAAAATGCAGCTTGGTTTCATTCTGAATATAGCTCTTAAATTTTTGCATACAATCAAGACCTATAGTCTTGTAACACATGATATTACATGTAAAGCATTCCCAAATCTATACAATCATGTTACAAACTGAACTTCCAAGATATGAATAAATCAGGTGGGGGTGGCTTAAAAGAGGGAGAGAGGGGGGTGGGTGGGGGCTTAATAAAGTTCTTCTTCTTAAGAGTGGTGGCTTATTAGAGGTGGGGGGCTTATTTGAAAGGGGTGGCTTACAGTCAAAACCGGTCAAGCATTCCTGCTAAGAATGAATTAATGAATTCATTATTGCATATTTGATTTCATTACTTGTTTCAATAATCCGCTCTTCGAATAAATGCAAAATTCAAAATAAGCGTCATCGTTGTCGTCGTCGTCGTTGCCACCGCTGCCGTGGTTGTCAGGTACAAGAAAGGTAAAGTAGTTACCTTAAGAAGTCCTGGCATGTGTTTCTCAATGTCATCGACATCTGAAAAATAATATAAACAAATCTATATTACTCTGAGTAGCTTACTTGTTATACAGTAAATACAAGCAAACCACCTTATTTGAGTACGCAGATCTAGTTTGGGGTGACAAACATAATGTAACTTTAATGTCTAACCTACAAGTTTTGCAAAACAAGGCGGCTAAAATAATTTTAGATCGACCGCTGTACTCATCTGCGTCGCACGCATTAGCGACTCTGAAGTGGATACCTTTAGAGAAAAGGCGTTTCCAGCGAAGATGTGTGCATGTATACAAATGTCTAAATGGACTTGTAGATCATGAATTGACATTAGTTACACAACAACAACAGCATAATTATAACACCCGAAATAAAGCAAACCTTACACTTCCCTGCGTTAAAAGAAATTGGGGGAAACAAAGAACTGCTTATCATACTGTAAATGACTTTAATTCTTTTAGTCAGGTAATAAGACAATCTTCTAATGTAAATGTATTTAAGCGGAATGTTTTTAACTTCTTAATCTAAGAGTTTTTACATAGTTTTTGATGTGTTTTTTGTTTTGTTTTTTAGTGCGAGTATTTTAGTTTTTATTCTTAGTCTTAATCGAGGTCCTTTTTGAAAATCACTGATGTGAAAGAGTTTTCCTCAATAAAGATTATTATTATTATTATTATTACCTGTTGCAACCACCTTTCCTTGGAGGCTATACCCAATAACTCTCACACATTATGCACGAGTCTCATGCATGCAGATAAAAAACAGATATCACGCATACAGGCCAATTTATCGTGCCTGAAACTCCTGGACTATCTTTGGCAATCATCTGAAATCATTTGGCATCTTTGGCAATGTGTGGAAGTTGTTGGGTAATGTGAAGATGAAAATCACATGAATATGACTCAGGAAAAGTTGGCAAGTATAGACGACTGGTCACCTTTCTTGGCATTTTGGGTGGTTCCTTATAAAAATAATGAACTACAGTTGAATCTTACCATCCATGTCTTTGGCTAGAGGATCATTGACATCAATGCACAATATTTTCCAGTCTGTTTCACCTTCATCAATCAAAGCGACAGTTCCTAAAATTTTAACTTGCTTAACATCTCCTTGTTTGGCGATCTGAATATAGGAATAAAGTTACATTAAAAATTAACATTGAAAATCAGTGTATTATGCCATAGTGTACTCATTATGAGTCTGTGAATGAGATCTTAGTTCCGTACTTATTAATTTTTATATACACAGTTCAATTAGCATATATTGGTTTAGTAGTATACACGACCCCACAAGCTTTTTAGCTTTAATTCTTATCGTGTTAAAATAAAGGTTTTATGTTATGTTATGTTATCTAATACAGTGTAATGTGGCCGTTCAACTCTTTAGTTTACATGTCTTTGCTATCATCACTTTCAGCCCTTTTTCTTTCTATTTGGTCATGAAAACATGATGATAAAAGCTGGGACACTTTAAGGGTACTCCTAACCTTCATGGGCATCCTTTGGAAAAAAAATTGTATGTGTGCCAGGTTTAAAGTAATGAGTCACAAACTCAGGGCTCGAAATAGAAAGAGATTTTGACCTGCCATTTTTTGTTTTGACCTGCCAAATATTGAAATTTTTACTCGTAATTAATGAAATTGTAGTATTTTTTGAGATGCCTCCGATCAGAGACGTAGCACACAGGAAAATCAACTAAAGTTTGGGAGATCTTTAAAAACTTTTATTTGTTTACATCAAACCTTAACAAGAGTAAAGACAGTGAAGCAATGTTTTATTGTTTTTTTCTTTCGTACCTTCGAACTTCTGACTTTCATGTGTAAGAATGTCGAAATTTCCTTACTGAGAACATGTTTGGTTGCTGAAAATTTATTACTTGACATTGCTATTTGTAAATCGACACTCGATCGATAGAACAATTTTTAGTTCCCTTTGCATGTTGTACAAAGTGCCGTTATTTTCAATTGCATTAAGACCAGACTCCAAAGTTAGAATGTTTTTTGCAGCAAAATAACACAATTTTATTCCAGACAGTAAACAAACAAAGTCGGAAACCACCAAACTGTGAATATTTGCACACTAGCAAATATCAGATTACATACAATGTGTGTGAAAGTAAAGTGAACGGGCACTGGATGTCAAGGCAGGCAAAAACATTTTCAAATGAAAATTGGCACATTTGAAGTTTCATTATATAAAAGCTTTTTGTTTTTTACAAAAACAATGTAATTGGCTAATTTTTCTTGCTTTCCCACCGGTGAAAACCTCACAGTAGCTGGTGATATTGCCAAAAATAGGCGATATTAATATCCAATTTTTGTGTACACTAAAATTATATTTCCACTTGTTATTAACATAATTGAAATTAAAACTTTATTTCCAACAATTTTACGTCGATTTGTTATAATAGTGGAGGTACCCTTTAAAAGAGGACAAAATTATGCACTCACCATGGTGCCAATCTCACAGGCATCAATTGGATCGTTATCACCCATGCATCCTGTGTCTTTATCCTTGTGGTTTGGATCTTCCCATGTCTAAAATCAACATGAAATAAATTAACAAGTTTGCATTAACATGTCAAGTTTTCCTCACACAGCACTTGTCAATAATTACGGCTGAGTTTTCCCCAACTATTACTGTTTGAGCCCCAGCTTCCTTGCTTCAAGTTAAAAGTATTGGGACCATTCTTACATGCCATATCAAAATATTGAACCCTTAATCCTTTCAGTCCTTACATTATGTGTAACTTTTGAGTTTGTCAAAGAAATCCTATGGCGTGACCATTCAAATGAACCCTCTTCAGCAGTGCTTTTGTATGGTACCATTTGTTCTAACTTTTGAGTCTGTTGATGAAATCCTATGGTGTGACCATTCAAATGAAACCTCTTCAGCAGTACTTTTGCATGGTACCATTTGTTCTAACTTTTGAGTCTGTTGATGAAATCCTATGGCGTGACCATTCAAATGAACCCTCTTCAGCAGTACTTTTGCATGGTACCATTTGTTCTAACTTTTGAGTCTGTTGATGAAATCCTATGGTGTGACCATTCAAATGAAACCTCTTCAGCAGTACTTTTGCATGGTACCATCTGTTTTAACTTTTGAGTCTGTTGACAAAATCCTATGGTGTGACCATTCAAATGAAACCTCTTCAGCAGTACTTTTGCATGGTACCATTTGTTTTTCAATATTTTACAAAATAAAATTTGGGATTTTTATTGAATTTTGATTTCTGACACTCATGGGAGTTTATAAAGGGTTAATTCTCACCTGAGGGAGAGCACCATAGTTCCATATGTAGCCATGGTAAGGAAAGCAGTTGTGCACATATCGCAGTTTCCCTTTTTTACAGTCTTGTTTGATAGGATTCATTGCCTCCTTTGTAGCTATCTGTACCAAATAAATTTAAACAAACTCCAAAATTCAATAAAACAACATTGAATATTATTATTTTTATAAAGTTGGTACAATGTATGATGTCCAAATGGACTTCACCAACTGAATAAAAAATAAAATAATGTAGAATGAGGTACATGTACATGTAACAACAACAACAATAACAACAATGTTTTTTTATTAAGTTTTTTATAGCTGACGAGAACACAATGTAGGGCAGTATTTATTAATCACTATATTGACAAAATACAGACAGTGGTAGTACTGAATTTTTTAACTTCAAGGGATGAACTTTTTTGTAAGTATTTTTCAGGACAACTTGTATTTCTATTTTGTAGTTTTGGAGGTAGAATACTTGAATCCCGACACAGAATTTAATTGGCAAATTTAGATGATTTGTGTTCAATAACTCTCTTCTAGAAAAACCAAATTTACTAATTTCAACATTAAAATGAAAACAACTCGTGTCGTATACACTTACTTACACTTACTGCAATTACGTAGCTGGCTACTCTAGGATAAGAGACATGACATAATAATGATTTTAAAATGACAGTGTGTACATGTTGCGATACAAGAAATTTAAATTATAAACATTATTTTAATATTTAACTACAGATTAATCCAAAGTGACCACAAGCACAATGATAAGAGCTAGAATGTGAGATGATGTATTCCAGTATAGAAACTAACCGCTTTTTACTTTGCTGCTACACTGTAGCTGTCCAATCTCCGCCGGACTGGAATGGACCTTAATAATGTGCACATGAGTTAAGAAGAACAATAGTGTCAAGTTGACCTTATAAAAACCAAAGAAGATTGACACACCTCCATTTTGGCATTTGTCCATCTTGGAACTTCGACAACCATGTTGCAAATTGTTTTCTAAAAGAACAAATGAATGAATTATTAGCAAGTGGACAAAGTTTTATGCTACATGAGTGAGGGCATACATGTACTGTAAGGTGAGCCATGTGAGGCTTGCGTGCCATAAGTGCAAGCCATGCCAAAAAAATCCATGTCAGTGACGTATGGTGTCACAACATACCTCATCTAAAGTATCATGAAATGTCACCAATCAAATAAATCCTTGACCACTCATGCAGGGCTCGAATTTAACGGTAACCCGTTAACCAACAGTTAGTAGTTTTCAACGTTTGGTTACCAAAAATGTGTTCAAGTAACCCGACATGGTTGGTACAAATTTTCTTTAAAATAATTATCATACAGAGAAAGCCTTCTTAGAAATAAATGTAAATTTTCATGAAAGGCTGATGTGTTTGTTTTTGCACAAGGTTGTTTTCCATGTTGAATATGCGCAATTTGTTGTTTTAAATAAGCTTACAGTACGATCAAACATGAAAACGCTTACTTCACAGAACTCAAGGTAACCAGGCCTGTTTGTTAGATGTGGAGGGCTGGACACAACTTTAAATTACTTTCCGCAAATTTTTAGCTTGTTTGCTTTATGTCTTTTTTTTTTTTCAGAAGTGGCTCGTTTGCGATCAGTTTGCCGTTTGTTATTCAGATGAAATGCAGAGATCATTTTGCAGGGCCCCACTGAAAACTGCCAAGGCGAGTGGGCTCCCTGGTTAAATATTATTATTATTATTATTATTACAGATGAATTTTTCAGAAAAAGACCACCACCCAAAAGTAATGGAGAGGAAACGGGAGATCAATAAAAACAAAAACGAACAAGTATGGTTTCGAACACTGCTACGGAAGACTTGTGCAAGTGATAAAATTCAAGCTAGTGTAAAATTGTCTCTATTATTTTTATAGTTCATCAAAGACGTGATTTGAACCACTCATTAGTTTGTTCCATTTATTATCACAATTTTCGACTTAATATACTGTAAATTCAAGCAAAGATTTTTGGATAATAAACTTATAATTTGGTTAGTAAAATTTGTGTACTAACCCAAAGGGTTAAACTGTGTAAATTAAGTGATACTGTCTTGATTTTTAAACAAGTTCTCCAAACTACATGTAGTGTCTGTACAAAATGTGCAATTCATGTATAGAGACCAGTAAAGAAGAATTTGCATGTAAATATTTGCAATTTGCATGTAAATATTTGCAATTTGCATGTAAATATTGCAGCTTAAAGGTTATACACTCACCTCATCATTAGCAAATAATGGAATGTCATGAAAGGGAGAGACAGCATGACCTTTGTCATTACCTGATAAATAAAATGTTTTACAACTTTTACAATAAGTCTCAGGGATGTAGATAATAGCCGGGAACCGGGATAATTACCCTGCTGTGAACTTCATTTTTCCGGCTATAAAAGCCAAGTGCGGCTATATAAGAACTACATTTTTCTGGTTTTTAACCGGCTGTCAGTTCTATATTCCCAGCTGTTAAAAACTGAATCTACATCCCTGAAGTCTTTATCAACATTCTCATGCTTCAGGAGACAATATAAAAAAATAAGGCACCGTAACTATAAAGTTAGCTTCCAGTGTGCACCCTCCCCCCCCCCCCCCCCCCCCTTGCCTACCCCGCTCCCCACAAAACCGGGTTGGAAATTAGCATTTGCACATGCCAATGCGAGTACAAATTCTTTTGGGCAAATACAAATTATACTTCACTCACAAGGTTTGGAGAGTATGATTTCCATTTTTGGGATTATAATAATCTTATTGCAACTATAACTTGTTTGCTTTTGAACAACAATATCTTTTCTTATAAACCTCCTGCTGACTGTTATGAAAGCCTAATTTACGTAGAATTCAATGCAAATCATGTTACCTGAATTCTTGGTTTGCAACCACAGTGACAAGGCGGCCATGTTGGTGGTCAATACAATACAATTTTTGTCGCAGAATTTGCATGAAAATAGAGTTTAGTTCCCAGCGGAGAGAAATACTTTTGTTCTTGACCACCAACATGGCTGCCGTGACGTCACATGCAAACCAGCAATAGATGCATCATTCTTAATTTTGTTAAGCAGAGACTGAATTAATGAGTACATTCTGAAAGTCACTCTCCTGGCTGCCAATAATTTTTGTGTATTAGGTAATGCAATAAAGCACATGTTAATTGGAGGGGGAGGGGGAGGGGTATAGATTGGGGGAACAAATTGTTTCATATGTTTTTATTACATTAATGTCATTGTCAGATCCTTTTTCCATGAATAAAGGCATGTATTTTCATTTGTACCCTGACCTCACAGTTCAATATAGTAACCTTATCTGAGATGCAATGTGATATTACAAATGATCCAAAGGTCGCTTCCGTGTTTTTAATCTAGTCCGTACGTGTTTATCAGTGTACTGAAACAACATTGAGGAGTGAATGATTGAATTTGACGCGTAAATTCTGTAATTTTTATTTTTAACTCATAACTTTGCACAGCATGACGTATATATTCTTTACTTCGAAATGAAGAAGGATCTAAAAGCAAGGCAATGAGATCATCAAAACCAATTTAAATTGGAGATTGAAATAGCTTATTCTACAAATTAAGTGGCGTCAAGTTCCTTGATAGTTAAGCTTAATAGAATATGTAAATTTCTAAACTAAAATACAAAGCTTATAGGAAAGAACTAAGCTTACTTTTTCTCAAATGCATTGGATTCGCGATGGAAGCTAATACATGTATATTTCGCCATCAAAGATTGTTAAAAAAGCAAATACTCACGAAAATACATCCTGTAATCGAGGGAGTTTGAGGCCCCACTTTCGTAGGTAGAATAAGACAGCGTTCTTTTCATCGTGGAAGAATAAAACAGTGTTCTTTTCCCGAGAATGGGTGTACAACTACGAGCGCTACAGCGAGCAAGAGAAACTAGGTGGAGAAAGGAGGTTACCGCGAAACGAGCCATTTCTAAAGAGGTGATTAGTTCTAACACGAGCTCCCATTGGTTGTCGCAGATATAAGCGACGATGCCATTGGTTAATTGTGATCATTCCAATCGATTCGATTCAATTTCTAGGAAACGCGTGCACGAGTTTGCACGCGTTCTGAATTCTCGCAAATTCACAGAATATGCGGAAACAGGGGATTAAAAACTAATTTAGAAAATGATGGAGTGTTAAAAAACACGTTCTTTCTGAGCAGTTGGTCAGCTCTTTTAGTTATCGGGTCCAACATTTTACACGGAACTTCGTACATGGTTGGAGTTCTTGCGTGACCAAGGAGGTGTGACCGCGCCAAGCTCAATGGGGTCGACGGATAGATAACATATTGGGATTCTATGTGGAGGTACTTCCTGTTCAGTTGAAACGTACGGGACTGCTGGTCATGAACCCGGGGGGGGACTCCCTTATAAAAATGACGGGGGTGCTCGTCGTACCTTTTAGGGGTCAAAATTTGTAGATTGGTACCGCTTAGGGTGCTAAAATCTTAAATAACTGCCGTTAGAATTATCGTGTTGTTTTAGAATTGGTACCTCTTAGGGGTAAAAATTCTTTTGAGCCACGCCCATCAAACGAGATTCTGGTACCTTTTAGGGTGTTTTTCGAAAATTTCCGACGAGCACCCCCGTCAAGTTATCCCAGGGCAAAGGAAGAAATGACGTCATGTCACGCAATGCTGAAGGAAATCAAAAGAGCCAAGCGAGCGAGCAAATAGCAAAATTATTGTATTGCAGCATCCACTTTCCTTCAGCATTGAAACTGTTTTCAAGTTTGTATCTGAACACTTCCCATCATATCATATAATTATCTCTGCTTACCGTTATTGTGCAATGTGCAGTTCCAGAAAATATCCATCCCCCCCCACGGAAGGTTTTTTTGTTTAGCACCCCCCCCCCTGTCCCCCAAGGAAATTCCAGTTTAGGTTCATACTTTGCTTCTAAAATATTGTCTTTTCAGACCCCCCCTTCCCCTAGGAATTTACAATGACCTTCATTAACGTACTACATTTATTTTGCGTTGTTTTCCTAACTGATATGTCTTGTCAGTAACTGTGCTCACACTGTGGGTGGCTCCTCCTAAAATGTTCTGCAATTGGTATAGGATTTAATAGAGCCGAAACCAATTGTGGAATTGCACGCATTTTGGGCATCCTACTGATGAACAGTTACGAAATTCAGATATATTTAGTAGCCACATTTATTTGTGGTCTGTCCCCTTTGAATTCCATGGGGTGGGTATGGATTTTTTTGGAACTACACAATACAAGAGCAATAAAAACATCATACAAACCAAACCAGACATAAACAAAGAAGCTATTTGAGTAAAGAAAAGATGTTTGGACCAAGATGATACTGACTGATGTATGCAACAAAATCATAAGTTCATCAATATTTACAAACAAGTCTGAATTGCTTTGATTTAACAATAATTAAACAATATGAGATAGTTTTTTAAACATGCATATTAACAAATTACAATGTAGATGGCGAGGGCTGTTGTAAAATATTATGCTGTTACATGTTGGCTTTCACAAGAACAATTTTATTATATTCATAGAATAGACCATATTTGTATTCTCGTTATTGAACTGGAACTAGCTTGCAATGGAGGTTGATGAGGGGGAATATCATTAAAAAATATTTGCATGTGAAAAGTTTGCCCCGCATATGAGCCTTGACTGCAAGCTTGTTCCAGTTCATTGCTGAGAATACGAACATGGTCTATTCAGGAAAGACGTGATCAATATATTAAAATAATCAACCTAGATACCAATTTATTTTAAGAAATAAAAGTTGTCATAATAAGTTGCAAAAATTTAAATCATGGCAAAACATGCTTGCTATTAAATCATTAATTAGATAAAACATTATATAGTCTACTCTCTTGGCAGACACCACCAGGCAGACACAGTCAGGGTCAGAATAAGCTGTCCATCTTAATGAATGGATCAACGTCTAGTTACAATAAAATCCCAAATTTCATTTTGTAAAATATTGAAAAATGAATGGTACCATGCAAAAGTACTGCTAAAGAGGTTTCATTTGAATGGTCACACCATAGGTTTTCATCAACGGACTCAAAAGTTAGAATGTACACTACATATCTCCCTGATTGACTGAAAGGGTTAAGAGCCCTGGAAACTGGTGAATTTGCAGATGGCCACTAAAATAACCATTGGAAAATTAGACAAGGGCCATGAAACCCCACCCTCATATTATAAACCTCTGATTGATAGGCACATTATTACCAAAGCCACCAATGACAAGTAGTTCCTTATACTGGCTATTGCATTAAAATTCACACTCTCCCCGGTTGACCCTGGGGACTGGCCTTTCATCCTTTACCATGACAAATATTTCTTTTAAAAATGCATTGACCCCTAAAGACTTCCATAAAAAAATTTGTTTACCACAGTAGAATTCCATGAAATCTCCGTTCACCACCACAGTCTGTTACCCTTACCCCTAAAGAATTTCACAACTTTTCATCCTTACCCTTGAATTATTCGCTGTTCCTCAACTAGGGAGGAGAGAGAGAGGGGGCAAGTGGGGGGGGGGGGGGGGGGGGTGGGGCTGCATCTAATTGATACTTCAACACCTCATATTATTTACAGTTTATTGTTCCGCACAAAAATGTATTCTTGAAATTGTGTCCCTGCTTCATCGGCGTCACTTCCACCACCATTGGAGCCTTCCAGAACAAAGCCATGTCCGAACAGAAGATCAAAAGCATCCGCTTTGGTCAATTCAGCCCCCCCAGGCCTCCAGGGAACCCGATAATCCCTCACATATCCCCTGGCGGGGAGCAATGTCAGCACAAATTCCGACGGCTTAATATACTCCTTAAAAACTTCTTTTACCAGATTTTCCCGGCCACTCAATAACAGCTGATTTCGATATCGGTCTACGGAAACAATGATCGTTCCCTGGCCTTCGCTGAGCTGCAGATTTCTTCTACGATCCTCGCGGAATATTTGGAGAGCTTCTATGAAATCCTCGACTTGATAGAAGTCCGCTTCGGCGCTAAGCTGATCAAATTCGTCGAACGACTGAGGTAGACAAAGTTCCGAAGTTCGCAAGAAGTTTAGAACGTGACGGAACAGCGCTCCATCACGGTCGATAAAGTAATTTCCACGCGTATCCTTGGCAATGTGTTGTCTTCCACTAAACATGGCTCCAAGCATGGAGTTCGGATCTCGCGTCACCGTGTCCAAAGTTGTCGTATAAACGTAGCCGCCAACGTTTAAATTTAAAATGCGCGGAAAACTTTCCTCCATGGCCATTTTCACCTGGGTAAATGGAACGAAACTTGTTCCAAAACGTAAACACAGCTGAGTTTGATATGAAAGTTGTTTTGTCACATGGTCTGGCTTTCGAAAATGAGCCACCTTCCTGGGTAGGGAGAGGTGATAAACTGTACATCGCAAAAAGAACAACAGAAATTCAACATTTATATTTGAACTACGACTTTAAATTGAATTTTCTCCCTTTAAAAAAAAATGAATGCTTTGTTAATAAAATCGCTTACATTGAGAATTACAAATCACCAACAGAAAAATCACAAGATTCACACCCTCCCGACCCTCCCCCAGACAGGCTTATTCTCACCCAAGCAGAAATTACAACATGGCCGAAGACAGTGGGGGCGTAAACGAGGCGTGAACTAAAACTTGAAACTTGACATGAATACAAATACTCGCTCGGTATCTTTCGTCGAAAACCTTCAGTTGGAAATTTCCGACAGTTTGTTCAACGAATCCATATTGCTTGCTGATGTCGACAATGATGAGGATTACGAGTTAGTTGTTGGTCAAATTAATGGCGACTTGCTGATTTTCAAGGGCAGTAGCCATAGACCATGGCGAACCTGTCATCATCTCGGCATGATAACTTGTGTTGAAGTGGGAGATTTGTGGAATCAGGGTGAAAATTTGCTTTTCTGTATCACTGCAGAGGGATGGTGTCACATATTTGACGTAAGTTATCGGGTATAATTTGTAGATAAGCTTTATATCTAGTATATATCATCTTGAGACCCCCCCCCCCCCTCACCGCCCCCCCCCCCCCCCCCCCGCTTTTGATCTACTCATTGATGCTATACCATGGGGAGTTGGGGGGGGGGGTCTTCATGTATCATTTCACATATAGCCTATAGTCCCAGCCTATTAATGAAATGTAGGACGGTTTGAATTGGTAATCAAACATGATCAAACTCAATTGATTCATGTATATTTATTATCGAACATAACAAGTATTATTAAACTTTTTCGTTTGATTGCCAAACTACTTCAAACTCAATCAAACTAATTGAACTATTAAATTGAACTTATCAAACTCCATCTATGTATTAAGTTTGATACAATTCCATGCTACAAACCAATCCATCAGAAAAACAACACAGTTTTTTCTTACAAACTTGTTGAAAGCCATTAATTCTTGTCTTTTCTATAATTTTTCTGTCATTGCCCACATCTGCTGGCCAAAAAGGAAAATTTTGAAGTGTGTCAAGCACAGGCTTATTCTCGCACCTACTGCTGGATAAACAGAGATCACAACATGACAGCCAATGGCAGTGGTCCCTTATTAACTGGCTCAATATCATTCATTGAACTGTCAGTTGAAAATTTCCAATTATAGCTTGTTCAAGTTATCCATTTTTCTTTCTGATCTCAGTAACAATGATGATTACAAGTTACTTTTGTTGGTCAAATTAATTGTGTTTTGTGTACTAATTACGTGTTGTGTCTACCCTAGTCTCCTATACAGCTGTTGTTTGGGTTGTCATGCAACACTCCTCTTGACCCAAATAACGGCTGTGTGGGAGGCTATGCCCTCCCTGGACTTGTATTGTATGATTGAGTTGTGCTCATAAAGTTTGTTGTGTTACTGGTAGGTTACTGCAAATTCATCAGAGGGCAGACTGGAACCAGTTTCTTCTCAACTTCTTCCATCCAACTGCAAGGTCCTTCTATTAGCAGATGTGGATGGCGATGGGTCATTAAAATTGGTGACGGGTCATGCTGATAGAATTGTTCATGTTCACAAGCTTCAAGCTGATCAAGACCTAGAAACTGGTGTCCAAGAAAAACCAGTGGCAGGTACAGTATTGTTCAACCCCCTCCCGAAGGAATGAATGATATGCAGACCCCGGGCAGGGGGGGGGGGGGGGGGGGGGGACTACCATACAGAGGTGAGTAGGGGGAGTGAGGAAGTTTGTTATAATTTTGAGGTTAAAATATGTGATTTTGGTACCTCTGAGGGTGTTTAGTTTTCAAAATCACCTCATTTGTAGTTGTCAGGGTACCTTTAAAGGTCAAATCAATACAAAACAACCTTAGGACCCTCCCCTCTCCTATGTATTTTGTTTCACTGACACCTCCCCCCCCCCCACCCTCTACTTCTAACACCCCACCCACTCCTCCTATCAATGCCACCCCATGGGTAATTAAGGCAAGTGACCAATACCTATTGCATTTGGAACAGGCATCATATATGTGCGAGCTGTATGTACTGGTCAGTGGCATTACCAAGAAAAGTTTGCAGCCAATGGAAGGAAGGAAGGAAGGATAAAATGACTGGGGTGCTCGTGGTACCTTTTTGGGGTTAAAATTTGTAGATTGGTACCGCTTAGGGTTACTACTAAAATCTAAAATGACCACCGGTAGAATTATTGCGGTACCTTTTTGGGTATGGGCTTAAAAAATAACTATGTCATGTGTTGTTTTAGAATTGGTACCTCTTAGGGGGTAAAAAAGTTTTTTGAGCCATGCCCATCAAATGAGATTCTGGGTATAGGGTATATTTTGAAAATTTCTGACGAGCACCCCCGTCATTTTTATATGGGAGAACCCCTCCCCCCGGGTCTTGGCCCCTTTGGACAGGGGGGGGGGGGGGGCTCCAAAATGACAGGGGTGCTCATCAAAAATTTTTTGAAGAAAACCCTAAATACCAGAATCATGTTTGATGGGTGTGGCTCAAATGAGTTTTTACCACTAAGAGCTACAAAACAACAGTCCATGCCATATTCTGTCATATGTTTTCAGCTTTATACCCTAAAAGGTTCTGCAATAATTCTAACTGTGGTCATTTTAGATTTAAGTACCTGAACGGTACCAACCTGCAAATTTTGACCCCATTTTAATAAATGGGAGTCCTCCCTTTGGCCCTTTGGCCTGCTTAATTCTATTGGAGGCCTAAAATATACAGTGCTAATAGAGCTTTAATTATGTATCAATCATCTTTATTTATTCACGGAATCTCATTCATAAAAATGCTCTTCCATAGAGCCGTGCAAAAATCATGCAATAAAAATAAAAATGGTCATTAAAACTATACTAAATTACAAATATGATATAAACGATTTCAGGCTTGTCTGCCCTTTAATAGTATTTGATAGACTATTGCAGAGAACTGCCCCTCTATAGTGGAAGCTATTTTTTCCAGCCTCAGTATACGGTCTTGGTACAAATAAATTATATGTTGAGTTTCTTAGATTGTAAGAATACATAGAGTTTGTACTATTAAAAATTTGAGCCAAATGATCAGGTACATTTTGATTTTTCAATTTATACATTATTATGGCAAGTTGTCTTGTCCTTCGTATGTGACTTTAATCAATCAATCAATCAATCAATCAATCAATCAATCAATCAGTCAATCGTATTTATTATGTAAAGACTATATAAAAGGAAACGCCAGAGGTTATCCATATCGAGGACGCTCCCTACGTAAAATATAAAATAAGTTATACCTGTAATATAAAATTTAGGAATAATTAAGAATTGGCTAAAAAAAATTTACAAAATTTTAAACAATACTTTCTAAGTTTACTTCGAAAAAAACTAAAATCCTAAAATTGTCTGCGATCTTTGTGCTGCAGAAACCAGTGAACATAAAAAGAACAGTTCATCTGAGTCCTCTCTAGACTCACAAGCCACGAGCAAACAGAACTCTCCCAGGGATATCACTAAAGATCAGCAAACAGAGACGCCACAAACAAAGGAGCAGAGAAATTCTAAGCAGGAAGAAAAAGTTGCCATAGCAGAGAGTGAGAATAAAAATGAACAAGACGACTTGAAAGGTGCGGTGAAACCTCGGAAGTTTGGCTGGCAATTTGTCAGTCTTAAAAGCTGGACAGTTTCTTACCAGATTAACTCTCTTGTGGTGTTTGATGTTATCACAACAAGGCATCTGCTAGCATCGCAGCCTGGAGGTACTTATGTTATTCTGATGTCATCGGAGTTAAACCAGCAGGAGATGTCTGAAGAAAAGGTAAAGGGATGCTGATAAACCTATTTAAAACCCTTTCACTCCCAAGAGTGCCAAAAATCAAAATCAAAAATCCCAAATTTCGTTTTGTAAAATATTGGAAAACAAATGGTACCATGTAAAAGTACTGCTGAAGAGGTTTCATTTGAATGGTCACACCATAGGATTTCGTCCACAGACTCAAAAGTTAGAACAAATGGTACCATGCAAAAGTACTGCTTTAGAGGTTTCATTTGAATGGTCACATCATAGGATTTCATCCACAGACTCAAAAGTTAGAACAAATGGTACCATGCAAAAGTACTGCCGAAGAGGTTTCATTTGAATGGTCACACCATAGGATTTCATCATCAGACTCAAAAGTTAGAACAAATGGTACCATGCAAAAGTACTGCTGAAGAGGTTTTATTTGAATGGTCACATCATAGGATTTCGTTGGCAGACTCAAAAGTTAGAACTACATTACATGTCTTCATTATTGACTCTGGGAGTGAAACTACAATTATAACTTGTATCTTATGGCCAAAAGATTGCTAAACTATAAAAAAAATGATATCACATGCAAAGACTACTTCAAATATTATAGATGGCATGGAGGCTAACTGTAGAAAGCTAAATTATGTTTCCTTGCTTTCTAGTTGCTTTATCAGCCACTGTTAGAATGTCTCCTGGGCTTCGTTTTCTTTTGTTTTTTTTTTTTCTCGTAAAATCCGTGAGTGAGAAATGGATTTTCGTTTTTTGTCTTATATTTCTTTCTTTTTTATGTTTTTTTTTCTTTTCCCGTTTTATAGAATACTGATTAACTGAAATGAACACCGTAAATACTTGTTTCATTATTTTCTACCAGATTCCCAGTTCCCCATCAACATCCATTTTTAATCAGTTACCAGTCCTTTGGGGACGAAATAAAGGCATTCCAACAAACCTAATCACCTTGAGATGCCACGACGGTGCCGGCGCAATGGCAAATTCAGCGCGCTTAGCAAAACAAGATCCGAGTTACTTAGTGCTGTGCAATCAAGATGGTCATTTGATCTTCATGAATGGGAACAAACATCACTGGTCTTTGCGTGTTGACCAGGGTAGCTACAACCTCTTTGCATTGTCCAAACTTGACATCACCGGAGATGGTAATGAAGAACTGGCCATTTGCTCTTGGGATGGAATCACCTACATTGTTGATCACCTTAAGAATGTTGTGCAGTTTAAGTTTGGGGAAAATGTCTTGGCTTTTAGTGCCGGGTATTATGCTTTTAGTCCCGGAAAGAATCTCCCTGCCCTGGTTTATGTGACTTCGTCCAATCGTATAGTTGTATACTGGAACGCGCGCCTTTCTGCAATGGTACCCACTAATCTTGATATCAAAATGAAACGTAAAGCTTCGCAAGACAAAGAAGCCAGAGCTTTCCTTGGTGCTGTACAAGCTAACAGTGTCAACAATAATGAATTCGCTCAGTTGTATAAACAATGCTTGTATGGGAAAAATGCTTAAATGTCCCTCAGTAGAAAAAAAAGTTACATTTCATTTTGTCGTCCTTCACTGTGGTTATTTCCGAAAGTTACTATACCAAACAAGAATACATGAAGTACCTTATTACATGAAATTTTCGCGACACGTTAATTTCGCGAATTTCGCGATTTAAAAAAAAATCGCGCAATTTAAGTGACGCCAAAATTAAATGTCGCGAAAATAAAGTGACGCACATTATGTCAATAATTAAAAAAACGACTTTATTAACATTACACACGTTTATAACAATCATTTTGAACTATTCTGTGGTAATGTTCTGGTCCTTCAAGCATGAACTACAAACCGTGCCTTGTATACACTCTGAGAACATCTTTTTTGTTACTGTTTACATAATCAGTTGCGTTTCTGTTTATTTGGACATTGTTGATTAAGTTGTTTGATCAAATTCAGGGACATGTTAAATAACATTGACAAAGAAATAAAGTGTGTCTCACTCAAAAACGCGAAATTAAAGTGAGTCAAAATGCAAAATTCTCGCAAAATCGCGAACATATTGTCGCGAAATATGCGAACCTCAAAATCGCGAAATTAATGTGTCGCGAAAATTTCATGTTATACGGTACTCTTAAGGTGGCTCCAAACAGTTTCCAGCACTTTCCAAGACTTAGATTTTGATGGGTCATTAAAACCACTCTTTATCATTTGATGCTACAATCATGATTTCAAGCGAATACCCAATGATTGGTGAACACGTTGTTATCATTTTTGTGACACAATATGTTACTATAGCAACAGTATAACGTGCTGAAAACACCCTTTTTTTAGCTTTAAATGTTAATAACTGAAACATGACTCGGTGAACCTCATTTTTTATTGTCGACTTTTGATCATTAGGATAAGATGCAACTTTTGGCAAAGTTTAAAAAAATTCTATAGGTGGGGTTCATAGCTATCTAAGTCTTGAAAAGTGCTGGAAACTGTTGGGAGCCACCTTAAGTTATAACAGTTTAAGCAAACTCCATTTCTGCTAAGTAAAGCCGAAGAAGGTTGTGTAAAGGCCCGTTCACAGAGACGATTTTTTGTGCAATGTTTGTCGCATTTGTCGATGCAATTTTTGTCGCGCGCAAATTGCATTTTCAAATTGCACGTGTAAACGGGTGGTGATTTCAGTGCGATTTGGGCGCAATTTGTCGCGCGATGTCGCAGAGGTTTCGAAACATGTTCGAAATCTGGTGCAGCTTGGCTGAGATTTTTGGGAAATCACAGCAGATGTCGCACCCGAATCGCACAGGAAATCGCCGCTAGTTTACACTTGCGACAAAAGTTGCATTGGAGAGCGCGACAAAAATCGCATGTGTAAACAGTCCTTAAGAGACTGCAGTGTGCTTGCTTTGATTAATCTTCTTCTTCCCAAATAGATTAAAAGGCTTTTCTTTCTCGCTTTTGCAGATCTCTTGGCCGAAAGCTGATCAATAAACTCAAATAAAAACTAACAGAGCACACAAAAATCCCCCGACAAGGAGGGATGTGATGCTATTCAACCTCCTGCCAGTTCGATTTTTAACATGCTATATTCAATTTGTAATATTTATTTTGCTTAAATCTCCACTCATCTTACGGCTGTTTTATGCAACCAGGGGTTTATTCAAAAGAAAAAGGGCACTTGTAGTTTTACACGTGTGAAGCCCACCTTGTAAATACAAGAATTCAATAAAGGAGTTTCGTTCACTGGAATTTACACGTGTAGACCGGGTCGTGATACAAGTTACAACTGTAGCTATACAACCGTAAGTTAACGTTTGCAGACTACTATTTTGAAGCAGTTAATTACCTCCCACGTTGAGCCAGTTTTCTGCAACTGCCCCGTTTTTTTTATCGCTGCGCATTTTAAGCTCGGTTCATACGCCATACTTGACACGAGCCAAACCTAATTCAATGCAGTCATAGTATAGAGCAGTTTTCAATTGAGTGTCGTAAAACCAAAACCAAAGTAATTACTCTGACCAATCACAGCAGTCGTAAACAATTCAATGAACCAATCAGATCTCGAAGCAATTACATGTCGGCGGCGCCAAGCGCGGGAAAACGCGTGCGAGCAACTCACGATTGGTTTTGGTTTTACTTCTGATTGGTCGAGAAAGTGGCGCGAGATTTTTTAGCCAATCACAAAGCGTAGCAATGCAAAACCAAAGCAATTGTGTAATTACTTTCGATCCTCAATTGAGTGTTTCATCGGGATTTCCAAACACCAACTATGAAGTGGGTTGAAGGAAAACTGTCACTTTCGAGTGTTTGATATAGCTTCTCAAACTAACGAGGGTGCTCGTCGGAAATTTTCGAAGAACACCAAAATTGTACCAGAATGCAATAGCTTAGTTATGGACAGTTGTGCTGTTCCCGGCCCATATCATACATTTAGGACACAGGTTTTCCCGTCCCGATTTAATAAAGCAATCTCATTACATTAAAACGGAGAATTCGGTTATTTCTAAGCAAGGAAAATGTTCTCAAATGCGCCAAGTCAGTCAGCTGCACATATAATATCAGTTTGCGGTTGAAAGAAAATTACGAACGTTTGTCGAAAATCGTAATTTTTTAGGCGTTATGTGCGGTAATTTACTAGATTTTTCCTTAAAAACGATACAAAATAAAACTACATCATCCATGTGAACTCGCTTAATAAGGATGGTCCCTTCGCTATCCGCATTTACGGGGTTCGATTGAAAACCGGAGAAAGGCAGCCAGGGGAGCGCGAGGGTGACAGATCGACCTAGAGGTCCAATATGGATGAGAGACTGCACATTGATCAGTGAAATATACTTTAACTATTACTTAACAATCAGAGACAATTCTCCAGTTGTTTAGCCGCAAACTTGTGTCATTATTCCAAGATCATATGATTTTAGCAGTACTATAACATCTTCTTCCTTGGCGTGGGGACTGCCTTTTTCAAGAACACTTGAACTTGAAGTAGAATCGTATGGCTTTAACATCCGAGCGGAAACATATTACCGAGAGAAGATGAACTATCATCCACTCTTGATCGATATTGCATAGAATTTATGTCATCAGTCTTACGTATTTCCGTTATTTTGCAACAGCTATTCACTCTGACACGTACACCAATGTAAACTTTCCTCATTGTACCTGATGGAGGGCTGGTTTGGCCAGCCGAATTATAGTGCTTCATGAAAAAGATCTAAAAATATACGCTGTATCGACCAGTGTTTCTACAGACATCTTCACTTTTATAAGCCGATCACATTATTATTACCAGCCGGTCGTACACGGTTGCCTGCCTTCGAACCGTTAACTGATCTTTTTCTAGGGAGTGGGGGGTTGGGGTATGGGGGGGGGGGGGGGGTGGGGTCGTGTGGTAAAGTTTTAGAAAGCGTAGCCTGTGAGAAATTCTCTCTTCCCTCCCTCAAGTTTCCCCCACCCCGCCACCGAGCTTGCTCTTAGGGAAATGGTCAAAACTATTGTACTCGGACAGGACCCACCATTATACAAAAAGACTGGTGGTCTCTTTATGTACCCCCTCTCGCCCCACCTAAAAAGATGGTGTCTTGTTGGTATAGCCCCCATTGTATCAGGAGTAGAAACTGCATGGGAAAAAGATAAAAATATTCCTGTGCCATCCATTTTACTAGCAACGCATGCTTCATGAATGCACACAGAATATTAAACTCTCATCTCTTATTTTTAGGACAAAAAATTGTGTCCATTACACTCATCAGATAGGTGGTATCTTGTGTAATGCCCCTACCCCTACACAGGGTGGGTCCTCGTCGAGTATGCTTGTTATGACCACACTTCCCTTAGACTGACCAGGACTAAGCCGGTGACACTTATTTAATTAGTTGACCGAAGGCGTGACTTGTTGATTTGATATTACTTGATATGTTATACAGTATACACCTTATTCGATGGTTTAACGAGTAAAATGTTATTAAAACTGCGGTTATTGTTCGTCGTGGTTCAGTAAGATAGATGAATGTTTATTCATTTGTTTCACGATGCGCGAAAGAATCACCCCGCATCACTTAGCTGCGAACTAACGTGCTCACCGTGCAGGCTTCATCGCCCGATGAAGACTAGCAAGGTCTAGCAGTAATAGCGGTCGATTATCTCAGTCAAACCATCGAATAATGGCTTTATTATTCGACTGATGAAATTCCTTTATATTTAATAACTTCTGTGTCTTTAACCGGAACAATGAGTAGTAAGAAGACAATTGTGTGACACTCTAATATTTTGCGTGTTCTCTTTCCCCGATAAGGTAAAATGACGTCACAGTTGAATAATAATATGCAATTGACGTGTTACAGGGAGGATAAAGCTATCCAAATATAAATGCGTAGCACAAGTTCCGCAGGAATTTCTTGACGGTAAATCGGCTTATGTAAAGCAGTTAGTTTCGAAGTTAGATTAATATGCTCAAGTCGTAATTAGGTTGTTCACCGGAAAGGAAACCTCATATAAAGCACATCTACTGCACAGGGCGTCAACACAAACTGTGTGACCGTTCGTATTTTTAAATTTAGAGGCAATGCTGGAAATGTATGGGAATATTGAAAAGGTTTACACTATCGTAATATAATGCCATGAATATTCAATATCAGATAAAAACAAACGTAAAGTACTTTTTACCTCAGGGAATGTTGTGTGTTATCGTTTATACTGTCACTATCCGATAAACCGGAACGTGAGCCTTGCTTCATGAGCGGTCAGGGTCACGTCGTGGTTATCTGATAGTGATCGTGAGCGCGCTAAAATGGACCGCCTACGCGTTTCAACTTTTACCTACACGTAGGTACTAGTTTAATAAATTCGGGATAACAATAGCAAAGTTGAATCTTGCAACCGTAGCCGCCAATTGAATCTGTTATAGATTTTTTAAAATCACGTACAGAGGTTTTTCACTCACGTAAAAACACTCCGGTACATCCGGTCACAACCGGTATAAAGCTGTAAAGTAGAATGCAGTTTCACAGAAGTTGAGTCGTGTTCTGACCAGTGACCAACCAAAGCCTAAAAAACAGTCGACGCTTGTCTGCGAATTCTATCTTTTACCCAAGTATGCCGTCAGCAGACGACTTTTTCACCTCTTTCTCGTACGAGGAGGAGGTCGAGAGAGCAAAGTGGTTCAAGAATGACTTGGATAAAGGCGGATGGAAAGAAGTGCACAACAGTCCTGGAGCAGTTTACTGGCAAAAGACCTTCCCTGATAACGAAGTTCCGATAAAGTTCCTGTTCAAGATCGACTTGCCGTTGTCTGCAAAAACGAACATGGAAATGGTGAACCCCCAAAATATGGATTTACGGAACAAGTGGGACCGAGTTTTCGTGGGTCAAGAAATGGTAAAAACTTACCCAGATGACCAGGGGTACATCTTTTTTCTACCTTTTCCCACTTCATGGCCGCTATCGGATCGTAGTTTCATGTTGTTCTCTCCGCCAACAAAAGAAATCGACTGGTACGGGAAGCTAGCCTATATCCTGGTCCAAAAGAACGCGTGGCATTCATCAAAACCCGCAGGAGCAGACGGCCGAGTCAGAGCGACCAATGGAGGGAATTTTTTTGTGATCACTCCTGACGAAACAAAACCAGATTCAGCGTGTACAGTGTTCAGTCTTTCCAACAACAACTACAACGGATGGATGCCAAAGAGGCACATTGAACGGTTGGTTTCAAAAGCGGTGGTTTCTTCGTTCAATCGTTTCTTTGAGTGTGTCATTGAAGGCTACAATAAATACTATAAATAAAGGACAACTTGACTCCAGTAAATTGACTGAACAGGACAACCCTACACCACGGTTGGGCTGCCTGTGAAAAGGGCAACCCTACACATATTCAACAGCAGAATTTCAGAGGACGTGATTGAGCCAAGTTAAATTAAGACAACCTATACAATATTTATAATATACTCAACAAAATATACAGTTTCTGATTGGTCAATGACGAATGCATAAATAGATTATAGAGTGCAAATTAGGTTATAAAGTGATACGAAAGTTGCGCGAAAGTGAAAGTTGAAAGTCGCGCGCAGTGTACCGTGATGGCCTCACCAAAATTTTGTTGAGAATATTAAAAACAAGAAATCGTATGAACTACTCGTGCATTTCGTGATTTATGGGCACTCGTGTTGTTTTGAAAGTTCTCAAATTGCACTCGCCAGCGGCTCGTGCAATTTTGAGAACTTTCAAAACATCACTCGTGCCAATAAATCACGAAATGCACTCGTGTTCATACGATTTCTACGGAAGCTTCTAAGGGACACCCACTTTTACGCTAAATCGGAGTTTGTTTTTTGAAAATTGGAGTTTGTTTTTCGAAAATCGGAGTTTGTTTTTTGAAAATCGGAGTTTGTTTTTTGAAAATCGGAGTTTGTTTTTTCGAAAATCGGAGTTTGTTTTTAGAAAATCGGAGTTTGTTTTTCGAAAATCGGAGTTTGTTTTTTTGAAAATCGGAGTTTGTTTTTTTGAAAATCGGAGTTTGTTTTTTTGAAAATTGGAGTTTGTTTTTCGAAAATCGGAGTTTGTTTTTTGAAAATCGGAGTTTGTTTTTCGAAAATCGAAGTTTGTTTTTCGAAAATTGGAGTTTGTTTTTCTCAAAATCGGAGTTGTTTTTAGAGGAGTTCTCAGTAAGCCTGTAAGCATTCTCTTGGTTACTTGGTATCTTATTAACATTATCTTTTGAGGAGTGTGGGGGCATGGGGGGATTCTAAGTGACCTGTTCAATATTGCTTTGAGAGCCAGCGGGATGCCTCGTTCCTAAATGCAGTGGGCGACCCGTTCCGAGACCCGAATTAGTGAGCTACCTCGTTCGAGACCAAGGGTGAGCTATGATTGGTTGATAGTGTACAAAGACAACTATAGACGAATCATAACTCAGGTGCTTGCCCAAAATATCCCACAAATCTAATAAGCGTTCTGAAATGGTCAATACCGCTATTCAGCATAAGCAAGTAGCTGACTGTTGTCAAACTTGCCATTTTTCTAAGCTGCAGAGGAGCCTACTCTGCTTGCACAATGACCCCATCAGAGGTTTATATAATAATAAGAAAAGAGACTCTCAGCCTGAGTGCATGCCTTGACGTCAGTTCGGCTACAGGATGAGAACAATTGCATAAAAAAGAGAAAAATTCCCCTCACTGAGGAAAGGAGAAAATCTGCTATCACTCGCAGTCAATTTGTCCGCATAAATATAAATATGAAATCTAACCTGATTACTATTCCATGTGTAAGGCACAGAAAAGCCACTATTTCTGGGTAGGTGTACCCAAGGTTGAAGTAGTCTTCAATGAGATCATTTCCTGATTGGGTTCAGGAAAAATACTGAAGGGTAGCGCATGTACCCAATGCACAAAAATTGAACCTTTCTAAACCGTAAATGAAAGTTTAACCACACCACCAAAAAATTACTTTTGAGAGATCTGATATAGCACACGTGTCTTAAGTTTAAATGTACAACCCGCGCTACCCGTAGCCATGAATTAAGCGATATATTTTCCTTTCTTTGCATTGCAATAATTTACAATCAGCAACAATATTGGCAACATCTTGACCACACAAACTCTTTCCAATGGAACCTTTTGCATCAGCGCACAGCCGCCATTTTGACGACGATGACAACGCATGGTCTGGGGCCAACTTGGCTCAGATTTTCATCTAAAAACAACTCCCGATTTTCAAAAAAACAAACTCCGACTTGCAAAAAAAACCCTCTGATTTTCGAAAAACAAACTCCGATTTTCAAAAAAACAAACTCTGATTTTCGAAAAACAAACTCCGAGTTTCAAAAGAACAAACTCCGATTTTCGAAAAACAAACTCCAACTTTCAAAAAACAAACTTCGATTTTGAAAAACAAACTCCGATTTTCAAAAAACAAACTCCGATTTTGAAAAACAAACTCCGATTTTCAAGAAAACAAACTTCGATTTAGCGTAAACGTGGGTGTCCCTTAGAAGCTTCTGTAGATTTCCTATACATACAATATGTACAATATACAATATACAATATTTTTATACAATATACAATATTTTTTTTTTATTCAACTCACACAAAATCTTTACAGAAGAAGAAAAGAAAATAATTTAAAAATAAAACTAGCTTATGGATATAGAAAAGAAAAACCAAAGAAAAGAATTAACAGATAGAATTCGTGAGTTTGGAGCATCCAAATAGCTAGAGCTGATCGAGTGGATGACCCAAAATATGATATGATAGCCGGCGGTAGGCTATTTACTTTGCCAAAAGAACGCTCTGTCTCAGATGTCCTGATATATAGGCAGGGCCAGTTCGGTCTATCTACGCGTTTAGTTACAGTGAATGTCAGGGCTTAAAATTGAAAACTATTCAGTAAGACGTGATTTCGTGTCTAAGTTTACTCCTCGATAAGAACACAATACTATTTGATTTTACCAACAAATGATCATTCAAAAACTTTAAATTGCGAGGGAACTTGTGCGTAGTCCCTAGAGTACTTTTATAAATAAGGTCGCTTTTGTAAATAAATGCCTTTTTAAATTTATTTTAGAAGTAGTTTGATAGTACCAGCGGAACATTTTTAACTATTTATTTTTAACATTATTATATATACATGTAAATTATTTTTACTTAATTAGTTTTTACATTTTTTTTTTACTTTTTGTTAAGACCCGCTTATGCTGTGTCTTCTTTCTTTTTAATAAACAGAATTAAAAGTTTTGTTGAACTTATTAAAATGTTCCATGTTAGAATATAAGGCCTTCTATTTTCCCTTAAAAAGGCTACAATTTCTGCCAAAAAGTATGTTGGATGGTGTATAAATGGTGGTTCCCTCCCTCCCCACCTTTCATTGTGGTTGGAAAAATAGAATGAACATGCGGTACGCGCGTTCATTTGTGAGTCCAATATTGAAATATGGCAAGGGGAAGGCTGTTCCAACGACTTCTGACACTGATTGCAATTTCCGCCAAAACGTTGGAACACCGCGTGTTGGATAGTGTATATAAATACTGCGAGCCATGGGCCCTCCCCACTTTTCAATGTTGTTTGAAAAATGAAAATGAATACGCGCGTTCATTGTGCGATCCAACATTGAAATAGGGGACAGGGGATTTGAAGGCTGTTAGAACGACTTTTAAAACTGATTGTTTGCTTCTGTCACGACACACTACAATAAACCTAATTATTAAAAGTTTTACCTCAAGGTTTACTTTCATGCAGTTTCAACTCATGAAGGTCTATATTCGCTCTAGCGCTCGAAACGTCAGCTTTTTCAGTGTTTCAAGAATCTCTCCACGGTGGCCAATAAACCTTACCAACTCAGTTGATAAATTTAAAAAAAAAAATCAAGTTTCACTCCCCACCGCCGCAGTGCCACAGTCTCTTAGAAACTAATATAAATTGGAAACTGTATAAATATGTTTTATTAATAACATTATTATTATCTCTTTTATCACAGTCTTTGCTGGTGTTCTTTTTGTGCATCAGCCGGGCGCAAACCATGCACCTAGAGCGTCAGTCACACAAGTCAATCATTCTGTTCATACACTGAGCACCTTTCTGAGGATTCGTGCAGATCCCAGCATGCAGATCTTTTGAATCTCTGTCATAGTAGCTCTCTCTTATACTTTGTTGATTTTTTCTTCTTGTTCTTGTTCTTGTTCTTGTTCTTGTTCTTGTTCTTGTTCTTGTTCTTGTTCTTGTTCTTGTTCTTCTTCGATCAATCAGTCCTTCTGTAGTTAACTCAACTCTTTAATCTTCAACTGGCTTCTACAGTTCTTTTCAGTTCAGCGTTTACTCGCAAATCTCCCTAGAATGTTTCTCACCTAGCTTCTATTAGGGCTGAAAACTAGCTATGAATCAACGTCAAAAACATAAGAGAGACCCTGGGAACGAGGTTGATGTTGGCTAACGTAACCCTCACTATGATTGGTCAGGAGAAATCATTATCATATATTCCTTCGACTTCTCTTGAAATTTTCACTATCATTTCGGAACTACTCAGCCAAAACAAAACTACGAGTCAGAGAAATATAAAAATTATAAGGTAAATATTTATCGAAAGGTTTGCATAATTGTGGAGAAGATAGAAGTAAAAATTACATTTGAAATGTGTAACACGTTGTAATAAAACTTAAGGTGACAAGCTTCTGCATCACGGCACCTGATTGGTTAAGTTTAGTCCAGCCTGTTACATATCATTAAAGTAATACGTGTCAACTATAGTGATCCTGTATTCATTTGTACTGAGTGACCCTGAGCGACCTTCATTGACAATAGCCTCTTCCAGGCGTTCAGTTAGTGGGGCGCGAAAGAAAAATCGGGCGCAGGAGAAAGCCCGATTTTTCTTTCGCGCCCCACTAACTGAACGCCTGGAAGAGGCTACATTTACAATAGATTCCGACTCGACACCTATCGGCGTAAGTCCAAAAGGTCAAACAAGGCGTGTAAATATTTGTAATGATCGCAAGGTTGCTTAGTGACATACAGCTTTAAACTAGAATTTCTACGAAATATCAACTGGTATTATCTCAGAAAGAAACATGGTTTTCTTACACTAGAAATGGATAAAATACAAGAATAGGCAGCAATTACTTGCCCACATGCAGGACCAATTTCCTTTTTCAAAATACCGAGTGTTAATTATGACAAAACATCTGTTCTATACCGAAATCATACTAGGAGAAAACATCATTTGATCACTACGAAAAATACTCACAAGAGAACAAGTAAAAAGCGAGTCAACAATATTTTTAAATGTCCCACGATTATATAAGTCTTATTGCATACATTTTTGTATTATTTTCAACACTAAGAACAAGTTTCCCTTAATTTTTTTAAACATAGAATTGATAAATATGTGTGACGTTTCATTGCTTGCATTTTTATCGTTTTACACTTTTAAAAAGACTGCAAGCCCGGGGAAGGGGGGGGGGGGGGGGGGGGGGGGTACTCAACAAAGTTTTGTACAGGGATGCTCCGCCCCAAGGTCCAAACCCTTACCCTTTCATATACCGTTTTTGACAGAAAAGGTACCCCCTTTCATATACCTTTCATTGAAAATGGTACCCCTTTCAAATAGCCTTCACGTGCGTCTGTTTGATGTATTTTGAAAGGCCCTTTTTATAATACTTAAATGGCAGTTTTCCCTACCTTTTTTATGCTTCCACTCGTGTTTTTCCTACCCTTTCCTATACTTCGTGAAATCCCTACCCTTTCATATACTTCAACTCGTGAAATCCCTCCCTTTCATATACCTCCAGCCTCAAAAAGGTACCCCTTTCGGGCGGAGCATCCCCGTATAGCCCATTATAGGGAGTACCCCACCGGGACTGCAAGCGCAAATGCTCGATCATCGAGAGTGTTGTACGACTTAGCACAAGACTACTGGAATGGATTATTTACATACAATTTATGAACGATTAAATGGACATTGTAACCAAGAGTCTAGTAAACAAACTTATAAACATGCACAAGTTTAACAGCATTTTCAGGTATTTGTTCTTGTTGTTGTAAACAGTAACTTGTGTGCGAGGGTAATTGTTCTGAGCTCAAGTTTACACAGTCAAGTGCTCTGAGCTAGCTGCTCTTAGTTTCTCTGAGTTTCTCAGTCAACCGCTCTAAGTTGCTCATTCACTGAAGTGCTCCATTGTGCTCTGAGTTAAGAGCTACTCTGGGGGCCGGTCTTAGTTGCTGTTGAACTAACTCCGAATGACTGCAAGTTGCAGTATACATCTGTTGTCTATTGTTTCAGTTAAGGTGATTCCACATAAATATTAAGTTGACGAAGGATTTTTTTGAAACTTTCCCTGATTTTTCCCTACCAAGCATTGTTTCGACAAATGCATGCAATAAAAAACATAGGTCACCATGCTCGCTTAAGAGATGTGAAGGACCAAAGTTACCCTATTTATCATGTAGTACTGCCTATCACGCGTATGATTATTTGATCAGTTCACGTTACTTTATGCGCTAGTTTGAAGCATAGCTAAAATGGAATGCTTGAAAAACTGTAATAGATGTAATGCGTCGACCATAAGGAACAATTTAATGTATGATTCACGGTAAAGGCAAACAACTCCAAACGGAACTTACTCAAAACGCTTCTTGCTTGCATCCTTCATATCTAAAGGTCATGATTTTATGGCCACGAATAATGGGTATGCACATGTTTTTAGCTGACGAAGAATTTTGTTAAAACTCTGTTCACTCAGAGGATGCTTTGTAGAGTAAAATTAAACAATAAAAACGATAGGTCACCGTGCTCGTATAGGAGAAAACAATCTCTTATACATTTGGCCAAGTTATCCTGAAAGGAAACCCCCTTGGTTCGGACTTTGCGCACGCTCGTGTGCGTTCAAATGACGCAAGAAATTATGCCCAATAGTGATGCGCAATGCAATGTCTTTGCCTCCTTTGACCAACAGTCCCAGACTTCCAGAAAACAAAGACTGCTTCCAATCGTCGAGGCCTGCCCCCACCCTAGTCAGTCGCATTTTTGTCCTCTCACCAGTCTCTCCGCATCTACCCTTTTACTCGGCCCAACATTTGCCGATGCTGATTTAGGTGAATGATCCGCATAAGAAGGATAGCGCCAACGGCAATGTACGATGGAATGTCAACTTTTTTCATTGTTACAACTTAGTGATCTCATTGGCCTAGACTCAAAAACCGCTAAAAAGTTAAGGTTCAAGGTGCATTTTGTCTAATTTTTTTAAGATTTCAAGTAATTTGAGAACCAATCGCACAACATGCAAGTTTTAAAAGATATTGTATTTGGGGAACTTCATCAAAGAAGCAAAATTAGTAGCTATTGTCTTCTGCTATTCTGATTGATTAAGCACAAACATTTCCTAAAATTTAATTGACGCAAATGGATTTTCTTTATTTTATAATGAAATATAATTATGAACCATCAGATCCTCCTCTATTCTTGAAATCAAAGATATTCTATGTGGGAAAGAGCCAATGCCGCAGAACAATGAAATTTGCTTTCGTTCTTATGTGGAGCATTACTTAATATAAAACTGGAGATTATTTTCGGTACTGGTGAGCGGCACAAAGCAAGGAATTTTGTCAACTTGTTAATTTATTATCAACCAGTTTCGTGTGATAATTACACAATTCGGGTTAGGATAACATAAAAAAATACATCGTATTTTATTACGAAAGCGTGCCGAGTAAAACACGAGTGCACTTGTCCAAGTTATAAGATAACCTCGGCTAGGAATGGTGAATATGGTAATTCCCGTGATTCAAGAGCTATTGTCATGCAAAATCCCCTGAAATTGCTGTTGAATACCGACAAATTCTGCTTATAAGCCCCCACCCCGACTTATAAACCAACCCAGTTATAGGCCTTTCAGTTTGGTAACAAAACATTATTCCGGTCACACCCCCTCCTATGTATAGTAAACACACAACAGCTCCTCAGTAGCAATTCTTTTCAAACATATACACCAATTGATATTAACTAAAACCGGCAACGCTTATTGGTCACAAATGATTTTTTGCTTGCTTGTCATGCACGCGCAGAAAACCCTTACGAAGTTGTATAAGCTCAGGCATTATATATAAGCGGCATTTTTAGGGTGCATCATATATAGTCGCAATTTAGTCGAGTTTAGTTAAAGCCAAAAGCTGATTTTGCTGTTGAACATGTGTGTGGTGGTGACATTTAAACAGTTAAAGCCAAATGGTGTCCTGTTCAGTCATTTTACTGGAATAAAGTTATTTATAGTATTTACTGTAGCCTTCAATGACGCACTCAAAGAAACGATTGAACGAAGAAACCACCGCCTTTGAAATCAACCGTTCAATATGCCTCTTTGGCATCCATCCGTTGTAGTTGTTGTTGGAAAGACTGAACACTGTACACGCTGAATCTGGTTTTGTTTCGTCAGGAGAGATCACAAAAAAATTTCCTCCGTTCGTCACTCTGACCCGGCCGTCTGCTCCTGCGGGTTTTGATGAATGCCACGCGTTCTTTTGGACCAGGAAATAGGATCGCTTGCCGTACCAGTCGATTTCTTTTGTTGGCGGAGAGAACAACATGAAACTACGATCTGATAGCGGCCATGAAGTGGGAAAAGGCAGAAAAAAGATGTACCCCTGGTCATCTGGATAAGTTTTTACTATTTCTTGACCCACGAAAACTCGGTCCCACTTGTTCCGTAAATCCATATTTTGGGGGTTCACCATTTCCATGTACGTTTTTGCAGACAACGGCAAGTCGATCTTGAACAGGAACTTTATCGGAACTTCGTTATCAGGGAAGGTCTTCTGCCAGTAAACTGCTCCAGGACTGTTGTGTACTTCTTTCCATCCGCCTTTATCCAAGTCATTCTTGAACCACTTTGCTCTCTCGATCTCCTCCTCGTACGAAAATGAGGTGAAAAAGTTGTCTGTTGACTGCATAACTGGGTAAAAGACAGAATCGACTTCTGTCGTATCAGTGTATAAAATAGCTAACTCGCAACTGGAGGTTCTTTCACCTATTGACAGGCAGCTTTTCTCGTTTGCATTACAATGCAATGGAGCGCAAAATGAATACAAAATGAAGACCGTATGCACAGTGACCATGTTGGTGTTAAGAGGAATGCACTTTAAAAAAGAACTAAAAATATACGCTGTATCGAACTCTGCTTCTACAGTATATCTTCACTTTTTTAAGCCGATTAGATTATTAATTTGATCCAACATACACCAGCTGGATCGGCCGTCCACGGTTGTCTGCCTTCGAACGTTTTAATTAATTCTTTTCTAGGGGGGGGGGGGGGGGAGGGGAATGGGGGGGATGATCCTTTTATAGGGGTGGGAGGCGGGGGGTCGTGTGGTAAAGTTTTAGAAAGCGTAGCCTGTGAGAAATCTCTCGGAGGGGAGGGGTGGGGGGAAGGATCGAGAAGCTCTCGCTTCTTCCCCTTCCCTCCCCCTCTACTTTTCCCCACCCCGCCACCGAGCTTGCTCTAAGGCTAAGCCGGTGACCGTTCACCGAAACGTGACTTGTTGATCTTGAATTTTGATATTACTTGCATAATATTATAAATATGATATGTAATATACACCATATTCGATGGTCTAACGAGTAAAATGTTATTAAAACTGTGGTTATTGTTCATCGTTATTCAGTAACATGATAGATTAATGTTTATTCATTTGCCTCACGATGCGCGAAAGAGTCACCCGAATCACTTAGCAGCGAACTAACATGCTCACCGTGCAGGCTACGAATAATAGATTTATTATTCGACTGATGAAATTCTTTTATATTTAATAGCTTCTGTGTCTTTAACCCCCATGTAGCGGTTAGAAAATAGACAAAAACATGCCACCACTTTGCGAATACAACAACAACATGAACTCTACTTTATTCTCTGAAAACACGTGACGTTAGCCTTTTCCATAAATGGTCGTATGACGTAATCGCGTCAAGAAAAACGGCTACATTCCTTCCCTTCTAACAGGAGCAAAACTAAACGTGACAAAATGAACTCAGTACCCTAGACCTTAAAACTAGATTATACCTAATGCGAGATTTAATGCTGCGACAGTTCGAGGGTAGATTAGTCACAAAATGAACTATAAGCTAACACTAACAAATAACTTTGTCACTGCTATGTCCATGTCTCTGACAGAGAACAGTTTCTCTAGAGAGTCTTGCACCGTAACAATTTGCTTGAACTCGACACGATCAAAGTCCGGGCTATAGTCCATTAAACTCTTGCTCTTGTCCATAGGTACGGATTTCTTTGACAAATCATTGTTGTACACAGGTTTCCAGACGCGGGATTTTGCAAGTCTCGTGCGACGTCCTGTAGGAGCATAAGCGTGAACTACAAAGGAGTCTTGGGCTTCATCGGCTTCTACTATCTCTCCAACCTGGATCCCTTGATCAGAGTGAGACCGTTTATAGGCGGCTTTTGTCTAGGACTAGATTATATGCTCCTCCAGACGGATCTCCTTCAAGAGATAGGTATGGACAATGTGCTGTAAGACCACGCATCTTTCCGAGTTTGACAAGAATTTGTCTTGCTGCTGGGTAAACAGAGTACAGATGCTTGCAAGCTTCACTTACTGGAGCTTTGCCAAGAGTTTCAAGATACTGAGCCAATTTGAGCGAGATTCCTTCATCCGCTTGATTGTTGCTCTTAGGAAGGTACATGACGAAGCGACCAGGTTTATATTGTTTTTCACTGTTTCTTGTTTGAACTAAAGGAGACGCTCTCTGTGCGCAGGACTCTCCCAGGTCGTCAGCTTCGGCTTCAGGAACTAGTATCAGTTTCTCAACGTTAGTAGGAGGTAATTCTTCGTTGTTAATGCTGTGCCTTAGGCGATACAGATCACTATTCTTCAGGCGTTCAATTACAGTATAAGGTCCAGCATATCTGCGGATAAGTTTAGTAGCTGATCGTTTTTCTACGTTTGAAAGAGGATGTTTCCTGACTAGGACCCGCTGTCCAACAGAAAATTCTCTAACGTTAGCAGACAAGTCGTAATAATCTCTTTGTTTTCTCTTTAGGTCCTTGTTGATGCTAGAGAATAGTTTGTGCACTTCCGAAATCCTTTGATGAATTAAGTGTTTTGTATAATCGTTCCTGCTGATTGGCTCGCAACAGAGCTGAAGACCAACTGTCTCGGGTGAAGTTGCATTACGGCCAAACATGAGGAAGAATGGGGTTATACCATCGGTGACATCAATTGCTGAGGTGTTGTGTGAGTAAACTGCTGGTTGCAGGTGGTTTTCCCATTGTTTTTGCCATTTTGATGCAAAAATAGCAAGAGCTTAGTTCATAAAGCGGTGAACACGCTCAGTTGCTCCATTAGCTCGAGGGCGATAACTGGACGTAAACACCTGTTTAATGGACAAAAGTCTGGAGACTTCACGTAGTACGGCATTTAAGAACTCTCCGCCTCGGTCACTGAGAAGGGTGGATGGAAAATCTAGCTTAAGAAATACATTGTCAAACAGTGCTCTTGCTGCAGTGGTAGCACTTCGATCTGCCGTTGGTATTGCTACTAGGAAGTGAGAAAATGGACAAACTGCGGTGAGTATGTAGCGGTTCCCGTTGGCAGATTTCGGGAACGGTCCAACAAAGTCAATTCCAAGTACATTCATTGGTTTGTCATAGAGCCGTGGGTGCATAAGACCATGTTGCTGGTCGACAGATTTATGCTTGAGGCATTCTAAACATCTTGCAACCCAGCGCTTCGTTGCCTTCCCCATCCCTCTCCAATAGAAATCTCTAGTGAGGGCATGGTAGGTTGTATCTCGTCCTCTATGCATTCCGAGGGGAGAGTCGTGGAATGCACGTAGTAGTCAAGACTTCAAGTCTTTGTTGTCAGGGGCGAAAATACGAAAGTGACCAGGGTCATCAAGGAATTCGTCTGAATACATAATAAGTCCTTCTAAAATAATACATCGTCGTGCCAGGTTTTGAATGCGGATTTGTTCACGGGAAGACAGATCGCGAAGTGCAGACTTCTTACTTCCGGCTGACAGGTACTGATGGATGAGCTTTAACGTGGGGTCTTGAAGTTGAAAAGTGATAAACTCTTGTCTGCTGGATCCCAAATGAGTAAGGGGCTCTTCTGTCTGACTGGTTGTTGAGGGATGCGTTACTGTGGTAGGGGAAGAGTTGAAGACGGCTGTGGAGCCGGTGGGCTTGGTCCCAGTTGGGTTGCCTGTGGGGGATGAACTTCGCAGGAATTTGCGACGGGTGGACGGATGTTTCTACGAGTAATCTCCTTGCAAGCCGGCTTGGAACAAGTGTTGCACTTGTGCAGTCGACCATATTTGCATGACTGGTCCCGTAAGACAAACGGAGATCGTTGGTGTTTGTTCCATAGACGACACACTTCGTTACTTCGATCGTTGAGGATTGGTAGAGTTGTTGTTTTTCTGCGCCTTTTCAGGGCAATTACTTTTAGTGTGGCCATAAGAATTGCAGTCATAGCAACGGGGTCCTCTGCCACGGCAACGAGGTAAACCATTAGTTGGAGAAGTGGTGAGAGCGTTTGTTGGATCGAGCGGTTGTTTGTTGGGTGGAAACCGTTTGATAAATTTTTTAAAAAATTTGACAATCTCGAGATTAATCATGAATTTATATGGCCTGCAAGTTTCAAGCACATTGAAAACATGTAAGGCAATAAAATAGGGCCTCCAATGTACCAATTTTTTCCTGCGGATTTGGTGTTTACATGCAAGTGAGCGTCCTCATTATTCACGGGTATTGTTTTCTAGTTCCATATGCACGTGCACAACTTTAGCAAAACTTCTTTTCCATCGAACAGAACGCTCGATTGCTTTCCGAAGAGTTTTCCGAAATATGCTAATAACTGGCTTGAGAATTGTTGCAATATTACGCACTCGAAGTCATGCTATTACGCTGTAATGCAGCCATGCCGAGAGTCTCTATGTTCAGAAAACAAAAAGGTATTATTCCACAGAACAACAGAGCAGGACTGATAAAAGTCTAGACCTACGTAATAGCGTGACATCGAGTGCGCTGAAACTCATCAAGTAACTTGTATATCCCTAAACCTAAGTTAGAAACAGGTAAACATAGCCTTCACTACCGAGGATCGGTCCTCTGGAATAACATCTCTTTAGAGGCAAGAGAACAGGGAAGCCTAACTCTTTTTAAATCATTCCTTGAAAATACTCTAAGTGAAATTAAGTAAAGTTTAAGTAATTTATATAACTTGTAGTTAAATTATATAACTTTTTACTATGCCAATTTTAGGGGCTCGTGTAATATAATATTAAGTAACAATCCGTGTAAGAAGTAGGCAACCCAAATCCACGGAATGCAGAAAGGTGTGAATTGTGCTATTGTTGAAACCGTCCACCTCATTGGCTAAAACATGAAAATCGACCATAACTTCATCAGGCAGCGCATTTATTTATCTTTATTTTACTAATTGATTCCCTTTTAGTGAAAACTATTGTGCATGATTTTTAATGCAACAAAAATTCTATGTGGGGAACATGGAAAATTAGAAGTCTTTATTGGCCATTGTTTTGGAGTCTCACGATTGGCTGAAATCTTGTAACACAAAAGAAACATCGCTTTAAAATAAAGTTTCAGTAAATTTTATATAATTACTGATCGTCATCCAAACCCATTGTTTTCTGTCTGCATTATATCACCGAATGCCGAGAGAAAAATAATACAAACTAAGTGTGTGAGAAAAACGGGTGCGGTCTTTTTTGGTGGCAGGAAAATTATCAGGGGTAATCTTACACGTGCTAAATCGGCACACATCGTTATTAAAACGTACTAAAACAAGCTGCATTATTAAAAACTTAGACTTTCTCAAAGTACGTTTTTCGTTTTCGTCGCTCGATTTTCGCGACTTCGTCGCGCTCTCGGGGGCTTCGCTGTCGACTTATCAGTGGCAAGTTTCGATATTATAAAAAAAAGTTGTTGTTCCAGTTTGTGACACGTGATGCCTTCTCATCCTTTCAAAGAAGGTGCACGTTTGAGTTGGGAGGTATAACAAAAACTGTTTCTCCCAATCACTGGTATATTTTCAGGGATTTCGGCGTTTGCTTAATGTTAACCTGGGCAAAAAACAAAATCTCACTACTTTTTACATAATCTCCAGATTTTTTTACACGTTACTCCAGATTTTCCTTTCTCAGGGGTTGGCAGGTCTGATGTAGGTTCGTTGAGAATATATGTTTTTAAAAGGATGAATGCTCACCGTTTTATATTTTCCCACCGTTCTACATTTTTCGCTTGACACGCTTAAGGTGGTTCCCAACAGTTTCCAGCGCTTTCCAATACTTAGATTTTCATGGGTCATTATAACCACTCTTTATCAGTTGGTGCTACAATCATGATATCAAACGAATGCCCAGTGATTGGTGAACACGTTGTTATCATTTTTGTGACACAATATGTTACTAAAGGAACAGTATAACGTGCTGAAAAACACCCTTAATTTTAGCTTTAAGTGTTAATTACTCAAAAATGACTCGGTGAACCCCATTTTTTATTGTCGAAATTTGATCAGGAAGATAAGATGCAACTTTTGGCAAAGTTTAAAAAAATTCTGTAGGTGGGGTTCAGAGCCACCTTAAATTTTTGAAAATATGGAACCACTAGTATATACCTTATCTATCTTATCTAGTATATACCTTATCTTGTAGAGCACATCGCGGGCTATCTATTAGATGTAAAATATTTCCAAAATATTGCAACATCGCAAAAACCCAAGGGGGGGGGGGGGGGGGGGGGGTGTAAGTTTGCGTGTACGTCCGAGGGTTAATTAAAGCTAAACGCTGATATTCCTGTTGATAATTAAATAGTTAAAGCCTAGTGGTGCCCTGTTCAGTCATTTTACTGGCGTAAAGTTATTTATAGTATTTATTGTAGCCTTCAATGACGCACTCAAAGAAACGATTGAACGAAGAAACCACCGCTTTTGAAATCAACCATTCAATGTGCCTCTTTGGCATCCATCCGTTGTAGTTGTTGTTGGAAAGACTGAACACTGTACACGCTGAATCTGGTTTTGTTTCGTCAGGAATGATCACAAAAAAATTCCCTCCGTTAGTCACTCTGACCCGGCCGTCTGCTCCTGCGGGTTTTGATGAATGCCACGCGTTCTTTTGGATCAGGATATAGGATCGCTTGCCGTACCAGTCGATTTCTTTTGTTGGCGGAGAGAACAACATGAAACTACGATCCGATAGCGGCCATGAAGTGGGAAAAGGCAGAAAAAAGATGTACCCCTGGTCATCTGGGTAAGTTTTTACTATTTCTTGACCCACGAAAACTCGGTCCCACTTGTTCCGTAAATCCATATTTTGGGGGTTCACCATTTCCATGTAAGTTCTTGCAGACAACGGCAAGTCGATCTTGAACAGGAACTTTATCGGAACTTCATTATCAGGGAAGGTCTTCTGCCAGTAAACTGCTCCAGGACTGTTGTGTACTTCTTTCCATCCGCCTTTATCCAAGTCATTCTTGAACCACTTTGCTCTCTCGATCTCCTCCTCGTACGAAAATGAGGTGAAAAAGTTGTCTGTTGACTGCATATCTGGGCAAAGGATAGAATCGACTTCTGCCGTTTGCAAAGACCAAACACGCAACTGGAGGCTCTTTCACCTACAGACAGGCACTTTTATCATTTGCATTACAATCAATGCAATCAAGCGCAAAATGAAGATAATATGCACGGACGTATGCACAGCGACCATGTTTGTGTTCAGAGGAATGCAATTTTCATCCTTAATCCTTTACTTGTACTTGTACTTTTTTTATTTTAATTTTTTACTTATTTATTTATTTATTTTTTTTTTGTTCATATTTATATTCACAGTGATGGGAAACCTTTGTGAATTATAGTATTAGATTAGATTAGATTAGATTAGATTAGATTAGATTAGATTTAACTCCCAAGAGCGCCAAACATTAAAACTCAAGAAAAATCGCAAATTTCGCTTTGTACAATTTTGAAAAGCAAATGATACCATGCAAAAGTACTGCCAAAGAGGTTTTATTTGAATGGTCACACCATAGGATTTCATCAACAGACTCAAACGTCAGAATAAATCGGTACCATGAAAAGGCACTGCTGAAGAGGTTTCATTTGAATGGTCACACCATAGGATTTCATCCACATACTCAAAAGTTAGACAAATGGTACCATGCAAAAGTACTGCTGAAGAGGTTTCATTTGAATGGTCACACCATAGGATTTCGTCCCCAGACTCAAAAGTTAGAACAAATGGTACCATGCAAAAGTACTGCTGAAGAGGTTTCATTTGAATGGTCACACCATAGGATTTCGTCCACAGACTCAAAAGTTAGAACAGATGGTACCATGCAAAAGTACTGCTGAAGAGGTTTCATTTGAATGGTCACACCATAGGATTTCATCAACAGAATCAAACGTTAGAACAAATGGTACCATGCAAAAGTACTGCTGAAGAGGTTTCATTTGAATGGTCATACCATAGGATTTCATCCACAGACTCAAGTACAAGTACAATTCTCCAATGATTGACTCTGGGAATGAAAGGGTTTTAAATAGGTTTTAAAAAGAACTCTATTTAGATGCTAACATATCCTTTTGTTCCTGAACACCAAAATGGCCGACCAACATTCGCTATTCAATGAAGGAACACTGTCTTGGCTGATATATGGTGTTTTTATGATTATGGACGGGAGCTTGCTTTAAACTTATTTTATTATATAATTAGCTTATATTCTCAAGAGGCAAAATGACACATAAAACAGTCAAAATCCCAGAAGAATGGTAATTTTGATTTCTTGATGACCGCCTGTCTTTAGAATGTTTTTTTTTTCCCTGTAATCTAATTCTTTATTATTCGACTGTGACATCATTTTACCTTATAAGGAAAAGAGAACACGCAAAATATCCGAGCGTATTACACAGTAGATTGCCGTATTACACCTTAGTGTCCCGGTTCAAGACACAAGCTATTAAAAATAAAAAGAATTTTAGTCGAATAATAAATCCCTTATTCGATGGTTTAACAGATAATACTTGCGGATATTTTACTCATTACTCGCATTTTTTCTCGCCCCTGCGGGGCTCGAAAAAATACTACGCAACTCGTAAAATATCCGCGCGTATTATCTGTTAAACCATCGAATAAGGTGTATATATTTGGTGGCATTCGGCGATATAACATGGAAACAAGCTAAGCGAAATTTTTTTTACAGCGGGACGGCGTCCCTTTAAGAACTACTTTGTATTGTTCCAAACATTTCCTATTGTTCCTGATTTTGCAAAAGGGCCATTACAGTGTATTGTAATGGAAACGAGAAACGTTACTCCATTAGAGCAGTTTTGAATTGAGTGTCGTAAAACCAAAATCAAACTAATTACCCTGACCAATCACAGCAGTCGTAAACAATCCAATGAACCAATCAGAGCTCGAAGCAATTACATGTCGGCGGCGCCAAGCGCGGGAAAACGCGTGCTAGCAAGTCACGATTGGTTTTGGTTTTACTTCTGATTGGTCGAGAAAGTGGCGCGAGATTTTTTAGCCAATCACAAAGCGTAGCAATGCAAAACCAAAGCAATTGTGTAATTACTTTTGACACTCAATTGAAAACTGCTCTATTGTGTCTGTTTAAGAACTACTTTGTGTTGTTCCAAACATTTCCTATGGTTCCTGATTTTGCAAAAGGGCCATTACAGTGTATTGTAATGGAAACGAGAAAAGTGGTTGTTTCTTGGTGTTGCGGAAGCCATTGTTGGTTAGCTTTTGTGTTGTGGTGTGGGTATTGTTCAGTGTCTTTTGAATCTTTTGTTTTACGTCATTTGGTGATCACACCATCCGCAACACCAAGAAACTACCACAAAAGTTACTCCATTAAGTAAACGGATTACATGTTCTTGCACTAGAAATACGAGGTAAAAACAAGAGAAAATAATTAGACGTAAAAAGTACTCTTGGTGTTCATCAGAAGGTCGAAATAAGTTTACATCCATGAACAAGGTCCAAACATAAGGGCATTAAAAAATGGGTTTTAAATAAACAATAAAAATTCCTGCTAAAAAAAATAAAAAAAAAAATTCCTGCTCTTTAGTAGTTTTCAGAACACAATTATACAGAAAATAAACTCCAGAAAATTACAAGACTAAGTAATATTTCAAACACATGGGTGAGTGTTTTATCAGGATAAACTTACTTCGAGGTGTTTGGACACCTGTATGAAACACTCTTTCGAGTGTTTGATATAGCTTCTCAAACTGATCATTATACAGAGAAAACATGTTGAAACTTGATCAAAATAACCGTTTTCTTTTATTCCATGAAGAACGTCCAAACGTAATTTTAAAAAAAATCCAGCTCTGTCGTTGTCTTCAGAACACAATTTTTCAGAAAATAAACTTGCTTGGGTCACCTGTACATTTGATCCTCGTAACTACTGACACCGAAGGGACCACGGAAACTGTCCGTATTAACGGGGAGTCTGTATTAACGGAGTGTCCGTATAAACGGGGTGTCCGTATTAACGAGGTGTCCGTATTAACGGGGTGTCTGTATTAACCGGGTGTCCGTATTAACGGGGTGTCCGTATTAACGGGGTGTCCATATTGACGGGGTGTCTGTATTAACGGGGTGTCCGTAGTGACGGGGTGTCTGTATTAACGGGGTGTCCGTATTGACGCGGTGTCCGTATTGACGGGGTGTCCGTATTAACGGGGTGTCCATATTAACGGGGTGTCCGTATTAACGGGGTGTCCATTTTAACGGAGTGTCTGTATTAACGGGGTGTCCATATTAATGGGGTGTCCGTATTGACGGGGTGTCTGTATTAACGGGGTGTCTGTATTAACGGGGTGTCTGTATTAACGGAGTGTCTGTATTAACGGGGTGTCCGTATTAACGGGGTCTCCGTATTAAGCAGGTTCACATGGATGAAGTGTTTTAAGTGTACTTTATTGTTTATAAGGAAATACAGTAGACTACCATAATATAGAAGCAGAGACTGATACAAGGTCAAGCCCAAATCATACCGTCCAGAAGGACGTCGGACACCTTATTGAGACTTATATAACGGAGTAACTGGTTAGCTTTCAGTTAAGTACGGAGCCCAGTTAGTGCCAGTTAATTTTCTCATCAAATTTCCTTTTCACGACTTCGATTTTCCTTTTTCGGACGACTTCAATTTCCCGGCACGACCCATTTTTTTCCTGCACGACTCTTTTTTTTTCCGGCACGACTTTTTTTTTCTGGCGCGACTTTTTTTTCCGGCACGACTTTTTTTTTTCCGGCACGACTTTTTTTTTCCGGCACGACTTTTTTTTCCGGCACGACTTTTTTTTTTTCCGGCACGACTTTTTTTCCGGCACGACTCTTTTTTTCCGGCACGACTCTTTTTTCTGGCACGACTTTTTTCCGGCACGACTTTCTTAGCGAAAACCCTGGAAACGAAGACAATGACCGAAGAACTGCGGGCGCATAGAACATCTGGAAAAACAAGATGGCGGAGTCGGTGGTGGACGTGTTAGATACGATGGAGAAGGTGGGTAATTTATGTATGAAACCTCATGATAATTAATGTATGTTATGTATCTGCAGTTAACTTTTGGGGGCGGATGTATTAGTTGTATTGGTCCTTTATTTAATCGTTTCATCAAGTTGCAACGTAGCCTCTTGCAAAATCGCAAGGAACTGAAGGAAGCTTAAAAGAAAGCAATCTGTGTCTTCACTCGTGTAGCTGTATTTGTCGTTGATACTTTTCCTTTACTTTGAACCGCTTTTCGAGGTTTTTAAGACCGATTATTCTTTTCCTAAATATAAATAAAAGTCAATAGACCATTTTACAGTTTCTACTTTGTGAAATGATATGTATCATAGTTAATCGAGGGACTGGTTATGAAACCTGGCGATAACAAAGGAGTTACAATTTATGTTGAACTGTACTTGACTGTGCACATCTTTTGTTTTTTGATCACACCCTATGACTGAATAACTTAATAACACCATTTCTATTGGCCAGTTGCTCGAACAAAAGATCAACATCTATTGTGTTGTGCATGGTCAAGGCCGAAAAACGATAACAAAAAGATCGAACAAAGACAATTCTCAGGTTTCACAACCAGTCTCTCAATTAACTATGTATATATGAAATAAATCAAAAGTTTCTACTTTGTAACCTGGTCTTTGTGTGGAAATGAGGCTGGAGTTCGCCTTTTGAAAGAAGCCAAGCCCTTCTTTTCATATGTAAATCATGTTGTTCTTATGCTAACATGATTTTCATATGAAAAGCAGGAAGGTTTGTATCAAAATAAAGTCAACTCCAGCCTCACTTTCACACAAAAACCAGGGTACAAAGCACACAACTGTAAAATGGTTTATTGAAATAAACAAAGCTTCCTTGATCTTTTGTTGAACAATTTGTACGTGATTGTCTGCACAGGCATCCGCATGGAATTCAGGTGCAAAATATGAAACCCTGTTTCCTGTGTCTTTGTTTGCAAAGTGATCAAGTGACCAGAGGAAATTTTAGGGATAAATATATTTGAACTGGCTGCAAATGTAGTCTTTTATTCGTGCAAAAAGGTATAGTGCTAGATTTATTTCCACAGAACAAACTTGTTATTTTATTTACATTTCCAATAAAAAAAAAAAAAAAACAATTCCACTCCAAGGAAATGCAGTAAAGCTGCTTTATTAAATTTAGCAAAGCAAATTGATAAATTTTTACCAATATACAGGTCTGCAACTTCTTGAGAGAAAGAGGAGTAGAACAGGAAGTAGTTGAGAAATTTCAGCACGAAAAGGTATGTTTTTGCAACTTGCAATTGACATCGATGATGTTTAACATAA